>JAFFST010051866.1:83219-93769 GCA_022414735.1 Noturus placidus
GACCCCAAGAACACCATCCCCACCGTCACACATGGAGGTGGAAACATTATGCTTTGGGGGTGTTTTTCTGATAAGGGGACAGGACAATTTCACTGCATCAAAGGGACAATGGACAGGGCCATGTACGGTCAAATTTTGGGTGAGAACCTCCTTCCGTCAGCCAGGGCATTGAAAATGAAAAGTAAATTAAGTCATTACCAAGTACTAAGTCATGTTTTGCAGAGGGGTCAAATACTTATTTCCCTCATTAAAATGAAAATCAATTTATAACATTTTTGACATACGTTTTTCTGGATTTTTTTAATTGTTATTCTGTCTCTCACTGTTCAAATAAACCTACCATTAAAATTATAGACTGATCATTTCTTTGTTAGTGGGCAAACGTACAAAATCAGCAGGGGATCAAATACTTTTTTCTCCACTGTATGTGTATAAGTAAAATTTGCAAAAACATTTGACTGAGGTATTCATGAATAATGTCCTCCAAAAATAAGTTTTGCATTTATGTTGATTGACGGCCACAATATCTGTCCTAAGACATCCACTACAAGTCCATCTGAGTTTCTATTGAAAACGGTTCAAATGTTTGTTTGTTTTTGCCATGATGATAGAGTACAGGGGTACTCACTACATAATATTCTGTGGTCACATGCTTCATGTGAGCTGAAGACATTTGTTTTTCTTGAAACATTAATATCCATTAATATGCCCATAATGACTACTACACAATTTATCTATAACCCCAGGTAACAGTACATTACTACATACTAATATGGTAATATGAAGTGACATTATAAGGAAAATATTTTGGTTTTCTAATAAATTTATTTTGTATGTGTAACTTTTAATGCCCCAAACCTTCCCTCCACCACACCCTTAGTGTTTATTTTCTTCATTAGGAGGTGAGCTCAACTACTCTCCCATCCTGTAATGGGTACCTTGAATTTTAAACTATATTGAAATTTCATTGTTGTGGTAAAACCTTTACAGCCTGAGGTCCAAGTAGAGGTGGGCCATGAAATGGTTAAAGGCTCCCTGGATGTAGAATGTAGAAATCTTTTCCATAGACTGCAGCACATGAGGAATAGTTTAAACGAGTCCAGCTGTCTGGGATCTCTCTCTCTCTCTCACTCTCTCTCTCTCTCTCTCTCTCTCTCACTCACTCTTCATCTCTCTCCAGCCCTCTGTCTGTTTCTTGTCTCTCTTGCTCTTTCTTTCTCCAACCCCCTCTTCTATTTTCTCTCACTCTTTCTCTGGCAAAGGGCAGATTTCGTGCAGTATTTAATTACACATCTGGAAAACTCACTTCAAGCTTCACTTTAAGCTTTATCTGGAACGAGTTTTGAAATGTTGTGTAGGTTGCTTTAAGATGCGAACTGAAGAATTCCAAAGTAAAATGAAGTTCTGTCTAAAGTGGAGACAAACGTGTACAAGCTTAAGAACATTGTATTCTTTTGCCAGCATCAGAAAGCAACTATAAAGCCTTCAGTAAAGCCCTGAAATTACATGGCTTGGATAAAGTGGCCTCCAGCAGTGTGGGAAGTACGAAACTGTAGCAGGTCAAAATCGCAGTGACTCACATCCCTCAGCTTATTGGTCTTTTAGAAACAATGCCCCTCCTTCTCAAAGCGCTAAAGGAAAAAAGAAAGAAATGTTAATCATGAATATTAATCTCAGTCATGTAAATGTGAGACATGTACCTCCCACATCACATGTCTACTCCTCTGCTCTTACATTATGTGAGGAAAATGGGGTTAGAGCGGTGACTGTTCAGCTTTATTTTCCATAATGGAAAATGACTGTGTGTCTCATCTTCACATTCCTCATTTACAGGTTAAATACTTCACACATTTGAATATACAGAATTAGACAAGCATTTCTTCTCATTCCTCCAAACATGCACAAATCCTTCCAGCCTTATTATTTTGAGGGTCTGTCTAAACATGAAGAAGAGAAATGTTTTGAGTTGTTTTTCACCCCAACCCCCACAGCTCTTAGACCTGACCTCTGAGGTAAACAGCAGCAGAGAGTGTGCAGTCAGACAGGGGATGACCCCCTCAAGCTGAACTTTTCCTCAAAATGTTACACTCTGTGTAGCGGCTCACAATTTTGTTGAATAATTCCCATTTCTTATAAGCATCATGGGTGCGGAAAACATATTTCACAAAGCAAACATGTATTGTGAATGGAATATACCTACATCAGAAAAAAATACGAGTTTATGTCTACATGTCAACATAATATTTACTCAAAAACTATGTTCATGTGAATTTTGACATAAATGAAATGGTTTTGTAAAGTTTATGTCCTCAAAATCCATGTTGGGACATAATATATATCAGAAAAAAAACTTGTGGTTCTGTTAGGCTTTTGGGGCATTTATTTATTTTGCTGGCATGGGTTGGGTGTTCTTGCAAAGGGTCACTGCAAATAAATACAACGTTCTTCTGACTGATCAGAAGCATTTCTATCCTGATGGGAGTGGCCTTTACCAGCACAACCCTGCCTCATCTACAGTGCATAATTTGATGTGAATGAAAGTGATATAAATCATATCCTATTGAGATCATCAGATCTCAATCCAGTTGAACAGCTATGGGAGTTTTGGAGTAATGTGTTGTAGACAGCACTGTCTACTACCCCATCAAAATGGTTAAGGCTCTGGGTTACTGGTCACGAGGTCAGGGGTTCAAGTCACTGAACAGCACTGCCACTGTTGGGCTCATGAGCAACACCCTTAACCTTCTCTGCTCCAGCGGTGCTGTATCATGGCTGACCCCCAGCATCCTAACAAGCTGGGATATCGAAGAAAAGAATTTCACTGTGCTGAAAGTGTAATTGACAAATAAAGGTTTCTTTTTCTTCTTCTAAAAAATACACTAGGTGAGGGTATTTTGGAAGAACAGTGTTCATCCCTGCAGACCCTTGTTGGCTCAACACCTTATGTTTGTTTTGTCTGAATGTTGCAAAAATATATTTATAGACACATTTTCAAATACATTTACATTTTAGTATCAGCAATATACAGCATAATAGTAAAATATTTAGTAGTAGTAATATATTTATCTTTTATATGGCAATTATTTAAGTTTTAAAATAGACGTCTTTCTTAAAATATGTTGGAAAATATATACTATACACTATCTCATGTATTGCATACTTAGTAAAAAGGCTTGTTGTTTGTTCTTTGTATAGTTAAGGATTCTAAACTTGCTAAATGGGTTCCACATAGCACAGAGTCTGATAAGAAGACAATTTATTGTAGCGTAAAACATAGAACCATTGAGGGTTCTTCCAGAGAGGAACCACACTCATCTTATCTTAGGTCAAAATCTTGAACCCTTAACAGTTATTCAGTTGTCATTTGGGGGAACCCATAAAGGTTCTATGTAGAACCCTAGAGCAAAATGTTTCCCTATTAGGAAGGGTTCAAAGCTAGAACTCTTAACTATACAAAGAAAAGAATCCTTTGAAGAATCCTTGAAGAACCTCCTTTTAAAGAGTGTACTCTAAACAGAAATTCAACATGAGAAGCATTAGAATATTCTGGGAGGGACTGCAGTGAACATATAAATACAAATCAGTTTACACCATGGTTTATTCTCCTTGCTGTCGTTTGGATACGTTTCCTTTCTTGCAGTGATTTTATGTGATTCACAGTTATTCAGGTACTGACTTCATAGGACTGCATCCTTCCCAGAGTCACTGGTGGAGGAAGAAGACATGGAGTCTGCCACTTGTTTGTAAGGAGGCCACCACCTGCTGCACCAATTTCCTTTTAACTGGCTGCTTATAAACTTCACACAGCCTGTGCTGAAGCCCTAATTTTCTGCCCGTAGGATCCATACACCACTGTCTGTAAGTGGCACAGGTGGAAATAGCCAGGATTTTATTCTGTGAGCCATTTGGCACCTTAACTTTAGGCTTACATATGTATTGTATGACATCAGTATGAACACCATCACAAGACATTTGAATCATCTCAATTTTTTTTTTACAAGAGTTCTAACTGTAAATAAGGCTTTGGTTTGTGTCGCCTCAAGAATCAAGCTGCTGGTGACTCGGTCAGGAAAAAGACAAGAAACTCTGGGAGAAATTATCTTCTGTATGAAGTCGATCATCATTCCTCCTAAGACTATTTGCATAAAACTCTAGAGCATTTATTCATTTGTTGATCATTTCAATTAAGTTAAATAGATTTTAACTCATGCTCATTTCTATTTTCTAACAATTGTTAAAACTGTTATTAAGGCAGCAAGTATCTTATCAGCAGCACATGTGAGCACTCATCCTGTCCCATGTTTCTCTTCTCTGACCATTTCCTTCTCTCTGTTCTTCAGCTTGCCTCAATCTTTTCTTTTGGATTGCTGTCCAAATGTTATAAAGCACGGATAAATTTGCAGTAAACCATCTTCTGCATACAGTTTTTATTTTTATTTATTTATTTATTACATTTTACAATTTTAATTATTGAGGAAACCTAAGCAGATATTGATAATATAGTTTATTTATAACATGATCGTAGTGATGATGGCTTACTCTAATATGACGTGGCATGCATTTTTTTGCAATATTTTCTATATTTCCTACTGAAGGCTACACTTCAGCACAAAATGTTTAGTCACTAGTAACAGTGAGACAGTGCAGACAGATGAACATTTCTGGCCCAATTTATCAGGTATCTTCAGTTTTAAATACAACCTGCAATTACATACAGGTAAGCCATTAGCCGAGTGTGCTAGACAAGCTAGCCAGATCTTTGGATGTTATATTGTTATTAAACTTAAGACATCACCTTGGTGTTTGGTAGCGACTGCCTATTGTGCTGACTATATCTGATGCTATGTAGCTGGAAATATGTTTTAATTAACATGAGCTAGCTCAGTAACCTAGCAAGCTGCTGAAACCCCAACAGCATTTGGCTAGGTTAACTAGCTAACAAACATTACCTTCCTCTATATACAACCCCTGGAAAACATTATAGAACTACCATAATGTACACTGTACAGCTTGCACTCATTGATTCAACTATGAATTCTGCATCACATCAAAGAGTGGTTGAAGATAATGTGAGGCCATCTGTCCAAAAGTTTAAGATGAACCGGAAGTGGAGTTTTCAACAGGATAATGATCTTAAGCACACTAGCAAATCCAACCAGGAAAGGCTCAAAAAGGAAAAAAATGGAGTGGTATGGAATGGCCTAGTCAAATCAATTTCTTGATTACTACTTTTATTTTTATGCAAGTGAAATATTACAACAGTACCAGTAATTTAGCTCAAGTCATTTATACATTTACATTTATTCATTTAGCAGACGCTTTTATCCAAAGCGACTTACAAATGAGAGCACACTCACACACCAATGGTAGCAGAGCTGCCATGCAAGGTGTGCTAGCTTGCCATCCGGGGCAACTTAGGGTTCAGTGTCTTGCCCAAGGACACTTCAGCATGGGATCACCCGGGCCGGGATTGGAACCACCAACCCCACGATTAGTGGATTAGTGGACAACCCGCTCTACCGACTGAGCCACAGCCGCCTTCAGTGTGTTTTGTACTCCTTGATGTAAATGTCTGAAGTGTAAAATGATACAAAAAATTAATGTTGCAAGAATGGGACATGCAATTCTATAATAAAATGAAATAAATGACAGAACAAACTATTTTTATGTTTCATGTTTTAAGTAAAGAGGCATGTGTGTTCCCATCGGTGTGTTTTTGTCTGATCATACAGTATATTTGCACATCAACACTTTCTGACATAAGAGCACGGAAGGCAGGATAAAGACTGCAGGCGGTAGTTAGTGCTTAGTTAATGACTGCCTCACTCTTTATAGAAAACAAATGGTGCCCTAAGTACTGCCTTCCCAAAAATAAAACACGACAAGGTGCCTCCTACTCGCGGTGTTTACAGCACAGACATGAACTAACGGTTGGAAGAGTAAATTCTGTTAATATTCATTGTGTATATAATAGTAAAATAAGATTTTTACAAGTCAGAATTAGTTTTAGAGCAGTGCAAACAGAAAATATGCAAAAAAATAAATACATAAAAAGCAATAAACACGAAGGTGACTTTAAAAATGTCATATTTCAGTGGTTATTATGGAAATTATTTTATCTATGATTTTATTTGTCCAATCCAACGTCGTCCTTTATATTAAATCTAATTATACCACAGCACTGTTGAATTCTTGAATGTGTTTGATGCAAACTCATGCACAGGGACTTCACAGAGGTAGACGCTCCACATAATCTAAAGCTGATAATATAAAAAGGAATTTATGAATCATTGCTGTTTTAACAATGGAACAACGTCTAATCATCAATATGATGAATTCTGTGAGGATTTTCATGGAAGGAGTTAGCATGTTCTCCCCGTGTGTTGGGGGTTTCCTCCGTGTACTCTGGTTTCCTCCCCCAGTCCAGAGACATCCATGTTTGGCTGATTGGTGTGTCTAAAGTGTCCGTAGTGTATGAATGTGTGTGAGTGTGTATGTGATTGTGCCCTGCGATGGACTGGCACCCTGTCCAGGGTGTACCCCGCCTTGTGCCCGATGCTCCCTGGGATAGGCTCCAGGTTCCCCCGTGACCCTGAAAAGGAGTAAGCGGTTGAAGATGGATGGATGGATGGATGGAGTCTGCAGTGTCATTGCTTTGTTACATCAATACATTTCATCATGAGAGAGGACTTGGCACTTTCTGGTTTCTTGGTAACATGACAAGTCTTATTAACTTAAGAGACAGAGTCTGGTGAGGAAGTGACAGATTATAACTGCTAAATTATCATAGATAACAAGAACCAACTGGTTTTGTGATTGTTCGACAGCATGTACACTTGAATTCATAAGTTTACACACACCTTGCAGAAGCTGCAAAATGCTAATAATTTAAAAAAGGATCATTAAAATGGCATTTTGTATTTTATTTAGTAATGCTCTGAATAAGCTATTTGACATAACAGATGTTTACAAATAGTCCATAAAACACAATAATAAACAATTTACTCAAATGGACCAATTCAAAAATTAAAATACGCTTCATTCTGAATACTGTGTGTTGTTACCTGGATGATCGTTGAGTCTTTTTATGTTTTGTGATAGTTGTTCATGAGTCCCTTGTTTGTCCTGAGAAGTTAAACTGCCTACTTTTTTTCAGAAAAAGATAAAGGTCCAACTTTTCACACTGAGGACAACTGAGGGATTCAAACACAGCTATTACAAAATGTGAAAACATTCACTGGTGCTCAAGAAGGCAACACACTACATTAAGAGCCGTGGGGTAGAAACTTTTAACAACATAAATTGTTATTATTTTGTTGAAAGATCCCTTTTTTTTTTTTTTTTTTTTTTTTTTAAATCTACAGTACATGTTTCCCAGAAGACAAAATAGGAGTATGTAAACCTTTTTTTTTTTTTTTAATCATGTTTTTCCACACATTTCTTTTCAGACAGACAAAATCTCATGGAGGTTTAATAACTAACATGCAGATCAGTTTATTCAACTGTTTATTTGATAGATTATCACTCAGAGTTATAAGAGCTATATAATATTAAAAAGCAGACACCATGAGGTTGTTGTGAAGCTGTTTTGGTAAGCCGTTCAAATTTCAGGTATAGGTAAAGGTCAGACATTTTGTGAGATTTCACGGGTGAGTAAGAAGCCTCGAAAGGCACCTGGAAGATATTATATCTATGAGGAAGATTACCGAGGACATATGAGTCTTAAAAACTGGCCAGTCTCTTCCAGTGGCGCAGTTGTAATTATATGAGTTGGTTTATTCAAAGAAAAAACTGCTGAATGATATTCAATGCAGTAATTTGGTTTGACTGAATGTTGTCATGAATTTGCACTTGGAAAGAGCTTACTGTTAGAGCATATGAAGGTATCTCCCTTCATATAGACTTCACTTATAGGCTCCAGTTTTAACTAAAGTTTCCTCTTATTTTCCTACTGTTTTGGTCAAATGTGCAGGTCTAGATGGTGATGCCAGAAATTCCAGTAGAGAACTTCAGTCGACTGTAATTTTTCCACCTTCCTTTGTCTAGTCCCTCCCCTTCTCTCCTCTGCAAGCTCACACAGTGGAAAATCATGGTCATTGCTAAGTTGAGGCGAGTCCCATGCTCTTAAACATCTCTCAGCTAAACAGTTCTTAAGACTCGGTTCTCCGCTAACTCATTTACAGAATGAATTTCATTTTGCTCATGTCACTGTTGTAACACTCAGTACTAGTCTGTGGATGAGCTGAGCAAGACAGAGTAGTCATGCGTGACCCTGCATCTCTGCAAGTGGTCGAAGTGCTGTGCTGTCAATTTTATGTGTAGAAAATGCTTTCAGGGTCTGCTGTTGTAACAAAATAGAAGGGGTGGAAATGTATTGGGAGGCGGTGGAGGGGTGTTGGGGTAAGGGTATGAAGAGTTGAGGGAGCTGCTCTCACTACATAGCTGCAGCATGAGTACATGCTTACTGGCTGCCATCCAACGTCAAACCACAGCATCTGGTTGAAATCTTTAGCCTTTTCCCTCACTAGCTCTGTCTTTCTCTCTCATACTCACTCTGCTTTTTAAACAAAGACAAACAAACCACAAGCAAGAAGTGCTAGCATTTCGACATTTGCAATAATCTTTTTCCTACATGTCTAGGACAAGGGTGTACCAGTGAAGACAACTGGTCATGTGATGACATTGTCATCATGCAGTGAGTGACAAGGTGATGGATCTCTAATCAACCTAGAAATTGGCAGTTGAGTGCAAAGGTTTGTATACCCTTAGAAAAAGACAAAGAAAACAAATACCTTTATAGCAAGAAGACATTTAATGTGTGGGGATTCAGATGTTCCTTCAGTACCACAAATAACGAAATGATGAAATAATGAATATTGCAATTTTAATAGTGGAAAAAAGACATCAGTTCATCACTTTGCATCTCCCTAATGATACACCCATATTTCAGTATGGGAATGATAGATTATTTTTGTAGATAAATTTAAAACTAGATGTATATATTCCTTTTTTTACTGTTGGGAAATGCACAATTTGCACTTGTATGTGAATTCAATCTGAAGTTGTTTTTTTCTTTATTATTTATTTATTTTTTTAAAGGTCTTCCCTCTCCCACTATTTTCTCACTTCTCACAAAAATTCTCAAATAACATTTTACAAGAGGAGATATGTCCTGGCTCCTGGCTAAGAATTAATTTCATTTCATGATCAAATAAAATCAGTGCAAATGTAATTGTTCCTCTATGTGTTCTGATGTAGCACTTCCAACACATAGTCCTATAAAGCAACTGGATAAGTTCATGTCCAAAGCAACAGGCATTCTCAGATTTGTCATAGGATTGGATAGACACAAGCTTGCCTCAAGCTTCTCTCATTCCAATCTGAGGGGGGAAAAAAACCCTCCCAGAATCTTCACAAACTCTTGGGTGTGTCCACACAGCTTAGCTCTCTTTTTCTCTAGGTTATACAAAGAAGGAGGAGTCGACATCAAGATGATGATTTCCCTTCCATTCCATCTTAAATCAGACTTCTTCCACGTGTGCATTTTAGCACACTTCAAATGTTAACCCTTCAATTGTCTTTCTCCAGGGTGTACTTAAGGTCTGTGTTTGGTGATAGCATGCTGATCAGAGGGCCAGCCATAATGCTAACAATACACACTCCAGACATCATCACTCCTTTATTTAATGTTTCCCTACACAACCATTACAGATAAGTAACCTGTGTCTTGTCCTTCCTTCTCTGTCCTATGTGTATCAGGACACCCACAGTGCTCACCTGCAGTCAGGGTGACTGGAGTCTTCAATAAACGGCAAGAAAATACAGCTGCTGTCAGCAAAAAAATATAGTAGCAGAACTGTAATTAAAGATGAAAGTATGTTATGCTGCACTTGGGTAGATAGGGCACAACATTAATTTTCAATCTAGCAATAGTAACTAGCATTTATTTGATAACAGAGATACAGTCTTTTCAGTCTTATGGATAACACACTGAATTTCTGATATGCTATTCTTGTTTGCATCAAGCAATTTACATAAACGCAAATGTAATCCAGTCACAGATGAATAGTAGAGAGCTAAAGCTGCTGTAAGAGATGTTAGCTGTTCTTGCTAACTTCCTCCAGACCTAGTCACTAAAGAAGTCCATCCATCTCCTCCCTTCAATTACACACCCTTAATCTAGATGTCTGTCTCAAGCCACGCCATCCAAACACATTCACAAGCACAGAGCACTGGTTAAAAAGAAAGAAAGAAAGAACAGCAATGCTTTTGATCTATGTAATTATATACACACTGCAACCAGTTGCATGAATTAGATTTAAATGTATTTTGAATATAAATTGTTTAGTTTAAAAACTAAAAATGTAATGCTTGCACCAAGCAACATAGTTTCAGCAAATTGTTAGGTTAGGACTTCAAACGTAGGACTAGTATACTTCTTGCTAGCTAGTATATTTCTGTATTGAAGCAAGATTGTATTTCTAACAGACAGGCAACTATTATAAAAGGTGCAAACATTCACAGATGCTTAAGAAGGCAACACAATACAC
>JAFFST010051866.1:106418-124419 GCA_022414735.1 Noturus placidus
CTCTCTCTCTCTCTCTCCCCTCTAGTTGTTCATTGCTGAGACTTATGATGTGGTGGATGTTGGGTTAAAGGGAGTGTCCAGGTCATTCAGTAGCTTCCTGTACATTTTAAATAGCATTTTCAAAACCACCTTATTTTTTAAACGTCTGGAGAATCAGGTCAGGATGCAAAGGTTAGGATCACACTAAGTTAATGACATTTTGTTGTACATAAAATAAACACTGTCATCCAAAACAGCCTCTAAACTTAGTGCTAGTCATTTTTAACTTCATGCATGGTGGCTTAAGAGAAATCATGAAACCATGCTGACATGGCATAGAAATTATGAGAGACGTTTAGTAAAACAGTTTGAAGAGATATCACTGGACAGACATTTTCAGATTTATTTACATTCTATTGGGAGTGTGGCCTATTATATATATATATATATATATATATATATATATATATATATATATATATATATATATATATAAAATCCAGAAATTGGTTCAATTGCTGAAGCTTTGCAATGCTGCAATGTGATTGGGATACGATACAGATGAGAGGCTTAAACACAATGACTTTTGTTCTCCACTTTAGTCAAGTGGGGTTTTATTGCCACTCCTCTGTATAACTTGTGTATATATGAACGACATGTTGTTTGTTCAGGACCATGGTGCAAAACAAAACAATGCAATAGTACAGTACATAAGTCTACATAACATGCAAATGCATGACAGTGAGATGAGAGCAAATGTACACAGTATGATAAACACTCAGGTGTGCAGTAAAGGTCATATTACGCTGAATAGTCATGATGCGTCCAGGTGGGTGTTGGGAGGCAGCAGTGTGTTCAGGCCCAAAATATACCAGTATATTTGTGGTTGTTTTTCAGAAGATTAAAAAACTAAGAGATTGGAGGCACAGACATTAAAAGCTTCCTGTAATCATTGTAAGACATCTATAATTTTCTGTTCAAAGTAACACTCACACTTAAAAACTATACATTTATAAAAAAGGGTTCATCAAGCATTCTTCCATTCAACCATTCATCCATTTTATATAATGCTTATCCTACACAGGGTTGCAAGGGAACCTAGAGCCTATCCCAGGGAACTTGGGGCAAAGGGTAGGGGACACCCTGATGGAGGTGCCAACCCATTGTAGGGCACAATCACACACTCATTCACACACTACGGACAATTTGGAAATGCCAGTCAGCCTAAAATGCATGTGTTTGGACTGTGGGAGGAAACTGGAGTACCTGGAGGAAACCCTTGAAGCACATGGAGAACATGCAAAATCATAAACATGGCAGGATTTTAACTCCCAACCCCGGAAGTGCGAGGCAAACACGCTAACCACTAAGCAACTGTGCTCACACATCAAGCAGTCTTTTAATAGATAAATCTTCCTAAATTGGTTCTAGTGTGGAATCTTTTCTGAAACACTTGTAGGGTTCTACATAGAGCCTTTAAGTGTTCATCCAGAGGGATAACAGACCTTTTTTTCTTTTTTTCTAACCCTTTTAAAGTTTTCTTTATTTTGTTCGTCTGTGGAAGCCCTTGGGCAGTAAGTATAACAGTGTTTCCCTTAAAGAATTAGACTGCTTGTGAACTAGCCAAGAATCTTATCTAAGATGGTAGGGATGTACGCTGTTAAATGAGATTTTAATTCAAATGTACTAGGCGTAAGACTTAATTGACTGTTAAATGAGACATGTACAATAATATGCTCAGACACATTTCACATTAACCATATGGGGTGTTATCATGCTAACTGTTGGCTACACGCTTTTATTTCTTATGTCATGTTACCAAACGTCTTGTGAGTTTGAATATGAAACATTTACTTAGGGCAATATAATAAGGAAATAATAAAGAAATATAACATCTGACATCTGAGCTGATATTTTCCCTCACTTTTGCCTTTGATTTACTGGGTCATGGAAAATATCAGGACTTTCAGTGCTGTATAAACTCAACTACAGGATCTGCTAAAATATAGTCGCAATATAATATATTCTCACTCCTTCACTTTCAGTACCTGGATCCTGATCTTATCACTGGATATCACTGGATCATATCACTGGATATGAGGCAGGAATACAATCTGGATGGGACGCCAGTCATACGGCCACTGAGAGAACATGCACAGAAAATCCACACAGACAGAAAGTCATATTCAGGATCGAAGCAGAGGTTTCAAAAGAGGTACTAGATGGAAACCTGAAAAGGAGTCCTTCTGTTGTAGGGTCCTACCTTTAACCACAAGTTCTTCTTAAAGCATATTAATCATTAACTACTATGAATTCTTTAGTAACTACAGCAAAACAAAGAGGGAAGTTGTGTAGTAGAATAAGTGAGGTTCAGTCTGGTTCTGCAAAAATCCTGCAAATTTAATGCTAGATCTGTTTATAAAGATGGGACCTCACTGCATTCCAGTCACAAGACTTTCTCAGTTTACCTTGTTTTGGCATCAAAATGTTAAAGACTCTTTTCCGACAAATATACATGACAAAGTAAAACCTTTAACCATAAAAAAAGAAGCATTTTACACTTTCAAATTAAGCTTTCATAGCCTTATATTAACATTACAGAATGCTATGATTTACATTTATATTAAATTACAGTACTGTAGCTCAGCTCCACTTGCTGCTCACATGAACTACAGGAGGGGCAGCTCACTTCTCCTGTCCTAGCCCCAGTTTAACCCCTGGGTATAATTTATTCTCAGAACCAAATTGTATGTATTGTAAACTTTCTCTCAACCATATGATTATATTCAGCTCTCTAAAAAGGACAATACTGAATCAGATTTCAGGACTGTCTGGCATGTTTTGTTGCATTATGTTTTTCAGTTTATTCCATTAACTGCATACGTAGAGAATCCTTAGCAGATCTGTGGTGTAAGAAATACGAAGCATTCAACATCTGTCCCTGTTCAGAGACCTTTCTCGAAATGACTTCACCAGCCAAGGAGGAGACGAGAAAACAGACAGCTTAACATACAATGCTCTAAAGCCAAATTAATTTTAAAATTTGTAATATGATAAATATTTGATAATTCATTGTTTTCATACATTGTGGATGGATAGTTCATTTTTTTTCATTGCCTTTTAGAAACCTATGGTAAAGTTATTGTATGCAAACACTCAAAGCACTGCATCTCCTTTTGATGATCTGCTTTTTAACATGCTCTTTGAGTGAGAGAGCAGCATCCTCTTGTGGTTAGAAACAGAGATGTATGTATAAGAGAAGAAAAATTCTTTGGACAGGCATGTGTGCCAAACCAATGGAGCAAGAGTGGAGGCTTCCTTTTGTTGTGTTAAACTATGTATCTCTTCACTGGCCATGTAGGCATATACAGTATAAAGGATTCTTAGATTACAGTAGGCAGCTGCTCAAGGAGATCAGGGCAAAAAAATGAGTATACATACTTAATTGTACAAGGAATGCACAATTTCTATTTCACTGGGTCAAGCAATGATGAAATATATAAACTAAATAGCTTTCCAGCTAACACAATGCTACACAATAAATAGCTTACTGAAATAATACGCATTGTGCAGTATAGCAGCAGGGGCTAAATATGGTTGTGTATGTGTTTTATAACTCCTTTTTGGGGTGCTGCTTCACTGATTAGATACAACATTTTAAATAGACATATAACATTTAAAGATAGACAAATAACAATCTCTTGTAATTGTATTTCATAGAAAAAAAAACTATTTCATAGCAGTGACCACAATCCTCCACTGGATGGCACTCAGAGATTAATATAAAAAAATGTATCAATGAAAACAAAACAAAAAAACCCTTGACCTTGCGACACCACCCTCGAACATATAGCCACCAAACCATTATGTATAACCAGGCTCATCTGTTAGATGTGGCATGGGACCAGATTCAGTATACAGTTCAACAACTCCCACACACAAACTCCCCCCACACACCACACACGCACACACACACAATTAATCATAATAATTAATCAATTTGTATAGCGCTTTTTTACAATGGACATTGTCTCAAAGCAGCTTTACAGAAATATCATTTTTACATTTTACATTTACAAGCGACTTACAAATGAGAGCACAGTCACACACCAATGGTAGCAGAGCTGCCATGCAAGGTCCTAGCTTGCCATTGGGGGCAACTTAGGGTTCAGTGTTTTGCCCAAGGACACTTCGGCATGGGATCACCCGGGCCGGGATTCGAACCACCAACCCCACGATTAGTGGATTAGTGGACAACCCACTCTACCGACTGAGCCACAGCCGCCCTATAAGCCACAGCCGCCCTTTAACACACACACACACACACACACACACACACACACACACACACACACACACACACACACACACACACACACTATAACAATGCTAATTACAATGGAACCAAAATTCAATGGAAGATTATTCTAGTGCATATGTTTCTAGTACATATGAACGGATATTTTCACACGTCAGATAATTTTTAATTCGGACCATTTTTTGTGTAAAATCTGAATTGCAATGATTTGGTTTCTAATATTCATTCATCTTCAGTAAATGCTTTTTCCTGATCAGGGTCATGGTGGATCCAGAGCCCACACACCCTGAACGGGATGCCAATCCAATGCAGGGCACTATGCACACACACACACACACACACACACACACACACACACACACACACACACACACACACACACACACACACACACACATATTTATTCATACCTACATGCAATTTAGTGTAGCAAGTCTACCTGCTGGAATGGTTTTGGGAGGTGGCAGTAAACCGGAGAACCTGTAAGAAACCCACACAGACACATGGGGCACATGCAGAACTCCATACAGACCATAAACTGATGGTTTCTAAAATGTTTTCTAATATGTTTCTAATTTGCCCATTTTTAAAAAAGAAACATATTACATGGATGATGCAAACTTTAAATAACTAGCTTCAAATTTACAAAGTACACCTTAAGGGGAAAAAAATAATTTGAGCCATAATTCCATAACAGACACATGAAGTGATGAAACAGATGAAAGCCACAAATTACATTTCTAGAATCTTCACTAGATTCCTCAGTAATTCACATTTAATTTAAAAAAAAATCTTTATGTATATTGAAATTCAAAATTTCAAAGGATTAGATGTTCAAAACAAGGTATTTAAGATAGATCCATCCATCTACTATACTACTTATCCTTCGGAGGTTGTGGGGAAACTGGAGCCTATCCCAGGAAGCATTGGGCACAAGGCAGGGTACACCTTGGACAGGGTGCCAATCCATCGCAGGGCACAATCACATACACATTAGACACTACGGACACTTTGGAAATGCCAATCAGCCTACCATGCATGTCTTTGGACTGGGGGAGGAAACTGGAGTAACCAGAGGAAACCCCAATATAATCACTAATGAATAAAATTTACACAGTATCTATGAGAATGACTATCTATCATGTAAATTCTTTTTAACAAAATAAGTCCTACTTATATTTTTACTCTGAATTTAAAAACATTTATTGATTTTGAGATGCTGTGTTCCCTAGAATACTATTCCAGAGATTAAGGAAGTAAGAAAAATCTTCCACTGAGATCCTTGGAACTAACAGGAGTATCAGCACTTTTCACTTAAGGGAATTAGTCATATGCATGCATTAGACTTGCAAATGTGCCAGGAGTGCGCACCACAGCTCATGAATAAAGGTTAAATATGGTGTCATCACTCCAAGGAAGGATTCAAGGGAAATGAATCATAAATCAATAGTCTTGAAAGACAGTGAGAGACAGCCAAAGAGAAACAGGGCAATCAAGAATATGCTAATCTATGGTGTCAGTGGCAAATGTTAGCCCTGAAATTATGACGTGGAAAGAATTTTTATAGAATCCAAACAGAAATCTAATTGATATTAACAAAGAATTCACACTTCTTAAAACGATATTCACATATGCACCAAAACAGACCCCCAAAAATATATATATTTTAAATGTGTAAACATTAAAATGAAAAATATATTATTCTTGATTTTAATTTGACAGTTTTATTTTTGGTAGACGAATCACAAAACAGAGGTACCTGTTGGGGAATGCAAACGTTTCGACTGAACTGTATCTTCGCTATTATTTTTAATGTACTTTTAAAAGGTACAGTGGGGATCAAAGGCCTGAGATCATAATGAATATCTGGGATTTTTAATTTATTTTTTTAAAACTGGAAAAAACATAACGTTTAGAATTTTAAGAATTTGCTGAACTGATGAGGATGTGATAACTTACTTATCTTGTAGCTGTGTAAAAAAATTAGCTAGCTACCTTGTTACTAATTATTACTTGTCACTTTATTAAACACAATTAAATGCACTCAAGTGGAACTCTGATGTGGAATGCAGAAATAGATATAAGCATTTTAACATAATAGACAAAAATCTGGGTGCATAAAACCATAAAACCATATGTCTTGTAACATGTGATCTGTCCATCTAACTGCCCATCAGTTTTTGCTTGCCACATGACCTCTAACCTCAGTCTCTCAACAATCTTAATCTTCCTCAAGTCATACTCAACATTAACATATAAAAGACAAAAAATCTCTTTCTTTGATGTCAGAGAATTAGGAAATTAACATTCAAGTCTGCTTTTCACAGGCTATGCACATTTCAAAAATGTACAATGGGTTATTCTGTATGTGCAAAAAGAAATTAATAAATAAATTAAATTAAATTAAATATCACTAGAATAACTGTTATAAGTAATTGTATGGATTACTGTAAACAATCTAAATGACAAAATTAAATTCAAATTAAGATCGGTAATTCAGTACAGAGAAGTGATGAGAGTGCGGTGTGATGCAACATGGAAGCAACAGTAAGACCTTGTAACACCCTGATGGGTGGGAATAAAGACTCAAGAGGCAGGCTTAAAAGAGAGAGAGAGAGAGAGAGAGAGAGAGAGAGAGAGAGAGAGAGAGAGAGAGAGAGTATTGTGCTTTTTAGCCCTGTTACAATACACCCACAGCATAACCAGATAAAAACCTTAAATTTAATTACTGATTAAAGGCAAGGATGATGAGAAGCTCCGTTTTGGCCAAGTTGAGCTTAAGGTGGTGTTCCCTCATCTAGTTTGAGATGTCAGACAGGCAGGCAGAGATGAGTGCTGAGATGGAAGGATCTACATCCTGGAGGTACAAATAGAGCTAGGTGTCATCAGCATAGCAGTGATATGATAATCCATGAGACTCAATCACAGGCCCCAGAGATGTAGTACAAATAGCAAAGAAAATTACATATGCCAGTGGAGAGTGATGTGTTAAAGTGCAACTATTATGCTTTTTAAACATGCCTAATTTTGTTTTAAATGTATCATGCAATAGATTTACTTGCATCCAAGGTAAAAAAACAAAAACAAAAACACTCATAATTTACATTGCAGCATTACTTTTTTCTCTCCCAGTGTTTATAAATGACTCATTCAAGGATCTGCTCACTTTAAACTTCCCCTTTCAGAGAGCCTACTCTGTTCTGATTGGTCAGTTGTCACAATCTGTTGTGATCAGTCTACTGCTTACAGCGCATGTCAGAACGGAAATGACCATTACCATATACACGTTTCAGCTCAGTAGTAATTTCAGTTTTACCTTACCAATTTGAGCCCAAGAACGATAATGATGCGTTGGAAGATCAACCCAAACCACCATCACAAGCACGACAAGAAAAGGAAATTTAGGGGTAAATTTATATGTAGTTTGGTAATAACATGAGTAAGCTGGTTAAGGTGACAGGCAAACAGCTTTTTACTGGATGTAAACGTATACAATACAAACTCAAACATTTGGAACACTTGGTAGAAAATATATACATAAATGTTAAATCATATTTACAGGTTGTGATCCAGAGGAGCAGGATGGTCCAAATAAAGTGGGTATGGCCCTATTTGTAATGAATAATCATTTTGAAAATCCTGTGTTGACTTCAGCTCGATTTGAGAAGCAGGCGTCAGTGAAATGACGGGAACAGAAATTATGGTCGGAGTTGCTGTGGTATTGTTTTAAAATAAATTCTAAGCATTGACGCTTTACATCCTCATCCTGTGGTAGTCCATGCAGAATGGTTTTGCTTTTACAGGACAGAAAACAATGTCTTCTAGACAGGAACCTAACTCTTTCAGGACTCAACTACTTTAGTGTTTGAGGGCAGTTCAAAGTGCACATTGTTCACGAGCAGCCAATGAAGACCAGAGGCAGATTTTTTTTTACCAACCCACGGAGTTTAGTACAGGACGTAAGTCTGGATTTACTGACAACTCTTTTCAGTTGTTCAGAATTGGTTCTTTCTTTTGGGAGTTAATAACTTCCTCTGCCATGCACTTTGATTTTTGAAACTTTGCAGAATTTTTACATTCACAAAAAGCTCAATAACACACTACATGATAGGTAATATCAGAAAAAGCATAACAGGTGCACATCTTCTCCTCCTCCTCCTCCTCCTCCTCCTTCTTCTTCTTCTTCTTCTTCTTCTTCTTGTTATTCTGCTTCTTCTTCTTCCTCTTCTTCTTCTTCTTCTAACATGTCAAATGGCACACATGGCCAAAAAATTGGTTTCCGTCTAATCATCTCATCATAGTCTCAAAAAACACCATTTCAGTTGTAGCTCAAATGATGTTTGGTAATGTTCAGAATTTTTAGGACTTTTAAAGCATTTGCAAAGCTTTTAAACAGCTTGTTTTTTTAAATGGAGGTGTGTCTGTGTGAGTATATGTGTGAGGTTTGAATATTAATGTTTATTGTAATGTTTAGTTTATACTTCATATCTTCTTAAATTGTGCTATTAAATCAGGCTGTATGTCCCTATGGGTCTATCTTTTTTTTTCTTTTTTTTTGAGCTAATAAATGTTTTTGGAGCTGTTATTATAGCTGCTATTATATTAACACCCGAATAGTGTCATAATTGTTTCTCTTTAAATGTACTGTATAACCAGTGAGAAATATGACAACTTTCTAGACTAGATGGCACTGTTGTTCTTCCTCCCAGAATCTGAGACCAACTACAACTACTTTGTACAACAGCACCTTGTTTTGCGTACCCACACTAGTGTTTTTCAGCTTTCCTTGCAAAGACACTGGCTGGAGGAAGAGAAACAATGTAATAATAATTGCACTTTAGTCAATAAAAACTGAGTTATATATATTATCCTCATACAAGGTGTCTTGTGAACGCCACTGGCTGTTTTTAAAGATGTACAAGTATTATGTTGAAATGTTATAACCAATTTTAATTTCTATTTTTACCTCCTTCTATGATATGATGATGTATAAAATAAGTGTTAAAGAATTAGAGAAGTGATGCAATATTATCTTCTGTCTTGTATAATTTCTTTACTAAGAAAAGGCCTCCTAAATGTGATAAGAGCTTCCTGTGTGATGCATGTTGATTAGAAGCACTAACAACTCATTTACACTTGTCTGCATTTATTAGGTTTTTAATTAGACATGCCATCTTTCCATGCTGCACCATGAACCTGGGGATTGTTCAATTACAAATATAAATTTAATTAGTCTGTTGTTAAGTGTACATATAATATGAGTTGTAAGATGAATACTTATTGAAGATACTTATCAACTCATACACATTTACAAAAAAAACACCTTCACTTGTTTGTAGCCCGCAATTACTATTCTATGATTGTCTAGCTGTGTTTAATTCATTCACTTTCAGAAATATATCCAGAAAAGCAGATGGCCCTTTCCCTAGAGCACTCAGTCAGTTAACAGTCAGGCTGCCCAGGGGAAATTTGTCATAGGGTAAAGAGCCAGCATTTTTTTTTTTTGAAAGAGCCTTAAGTAAAAGCAGCATGCATACATCTAAATCAATGATGCTGTTCCTGGAATGATAAGCACCTGCTTTTGTAATGGAGTGTGACCCTGTGGTCCAGTTACTGTGGAGGTAGCCAAAGCAATTTATCTTATTTGAACAAACTAATATTTACTTGGGATAAAAAAACTGTCACCCAGTGAACCTACAGTAAGTAGAAAGGTATGGATTCTATTACAACTCAATGACACCAGACAATATTAGATAAAGAAAAACCATGGAGTGGAGAAATGAAACAGTACTGTCATGGTCTTCAGTTACTAATGATTACCTGGAAAGAAGGAAAAATTCAGAAAAAAAGAAGACAGTACAATGCAGGAATTACCACTTGATAATTAATTTTTACCTCTGCACCTCAAAACGCGCATTGATTTTGGTTATTGATAATAAACGAATCACCTTTTGCCAATGACGCAAGCATATAAGCAAACATTAACTAACACTAGCTAAAGACTGCTAATAGATCTATCTATAGTGAGGATTAGTATTAGTAAAATTAGTATTTGGACACTTTTGATTGTTATTTCATATATTTTTTAATATATTAACCTGTGTATATACATTGAACCTATTCAATTCATATATACACAGCAAATCTTTGACTTTGATCTTATAGGAACAAAAACATGTATTCAGAAGCATAAACAAAGATATGTTTAAAAAATGAAATTGATAGGGGGAATAAAAGTATTCAGACACCACAAATCATCTACATCCACAAATCATTGGCAATGACAACTTGGATAATTATTCTCAACAAGTACTGTTACAGTGAAGCATGTACTAAAGTACTGAAATGAGAGTACATGTAGTGTATTATTTTCCCAACCCTGAATGCAGAAGAGCATTGCAGTGTGTGGACTATTATAGACACAGACGAACACTTCCTTAATCCTCACTGTCTTGTTTTTCTTTATTTTTGGATTTATTTTGGATTATTTTCTTTCAAGCTAATATGAAAAGACTTTTAGAAATTTTAATTGAGTATGTGTGTGCGATTGAAAGCTATTTAAACTCGACAACTTACTCTGTATACACAATTTCAGTATCTCGTTGCCAATTATACAATTTAAAGCCTATCAATCAAGGTTTCTATTAATGAGTCTCCTTACTTTGTAAAAATTTACACAATCTCAGGAGCTCTTATAAGAAAAAAATGTTTTGTTTTTTTCCAAACTGGATTTTCACAAATACCATATTTCTTGAGTAAATGCTCCTGCCATTATTCTCCTTCATATCCAGCTTGATAAATGAATCTCAGTCTTATTGGTGGGATATGGTGCAATTTTACAATGTCCTTCTTTTTCCTCACACTACACCTTGGAAAGAAAATGAGATTGTACAATGAAAATTTTGTGAAATTATATATGTTTTTTTTAATGAGGAAGGAAACGCTTTTTAACAGGAAACATTGTTGGAACATGATTTCAAAGCCAGCATGAGGAAAATGCCCAAAACAACCACAGCCTTCCACTGGATTAATGTGCAGCCAAGTATTGCCCAGAGATTGAGGAATACTTCAATGGTTCATCAAAAGTGGGAGTAAAATTCCACCCTGTTAAAATCAAGCAGTGACATCACACTTTCTATTGCGAATCTGGGGTCTTTAGATTGGGTTCTTACATGTTTTTGAAATTATGGATACTTTTACAAAATTAATGAGGATGTTAAATGAGCTTACACAATTCTCAGAACTACGTGAACTAATGACCCTGTGGTTTTCTGTTCCTTCAGTAACATCCCCCACCCCAACACACATTTTCTCTCTTTCCCACAACTTAATTAATTAATAATATGCCTTTATTTTCTTTACACATTTTGTCTGTTTTAAAAATGTAATTAGAAAATGGCACACATGTATATTTATAATATGTATAAAAGCAGATGTAACATAAATGTAGATGTGTAAATAATTAAATAAATAAACAAGCAAACAAACAAACAAACAAATGAATAAATAAAGTAAGTTGTGATTGCCATGCATTGATTCACATACCTTTTCCAGCATGAGTCATTTATCCAAAATGTTTAGAATATGCCTGTATTGATAGAGAAAGCAGTTATCATTGACGTGGGTTTTTTTTTTTTAACCTCAAGTACGTATGTCTTATGAAAATTTAAATACTTTTGGGAAATTATAATTGTTACTGCTATAATTGTTACTGAAACAGTAGTCTAACAGAGAACCATGGATGTGCAACCCATTACTCACTTCCGCATTTAAAATTGAATATCGTTTAATTTTGTATTAATAATTTCAATAATGTATTTATAGAGGCATGTCCCTACCAACTTTCACAATAGCTGAAATATCCTTATCAACATTTTTGGGCTTTTAATGGAGGGTAAAGCAGATGATAGTTTTTCCTCAGTTCCTTTAGGTGTTGGCACATGCAAGGAAAAGATAAGAAATGGAAAGAAAATAGATTGGTTTGCAAGTAGCTAGCTAGCTTATGTAGTCAGCAATGGACACAGGAATTGTTCACTTATGTTTTATGCGTTTACTTTGATTTTTCAAAGGATTCAAATTAAACATTTCTCTTACATTCCATCCTTGAAAGACCTCCTAGGTATTAGTGTTCCCAGGGTCCTATGTTCCCCATATTTATATGGCACATGAAACATTTTGTTCCTTTTATGACCATTTACTGCATTTTATAGGCTACAGTACGGCATTTCTTCAGTTTAGTGCATACATTTCACTATTGTCCATGGATGGATTTGAACTGTATGAATGTAGACTAATAGCTAGTCTTAGAGCGGCACGAATGAGTATTCAGCATGTGCAATCTAGTTCATTTTCCAAGTTCATAACTTCATAAATTTAAATTGTGGATGAAGGATGGATTTTAAACGAATGTATTTTGTTATTCATTTAAATGTGTATTTGGTGTTTATCTCTCTCTCTCTATCACCGATTAGTTGAGACCGACCTTCGGTCACTTTATGGGTCATCACTCTCCACGTATTTCATCGATGTGATCCACAAAGCATTTCGGCAGAAGTAGTGGGGTAGTTTGCCATTGCTTTCCCCACCCCTCCCCATTTTATCTGGGCTTGGGACCAGCTGGTAGCTGCTGCCAGTCACACGGCTGGGTATACACACTCACACACCCATTCATACACTACAGACACTTTGGACATGCCAATCAGCCTACCATGCATGTCTTTGGACTGGGGGAGGAAACCGGAGTACCCGGCGGAAACCCCCAACGCACGGGGAGAACATGCAAACTCCGCACACACATGGTCCTGGCGGGACTTGGTGTTTATAGTCAATAGGTAATCAAGTTAATATGGTAGTGGAAAAATTAGTCCTGACTACATAAAACCTTTTAAAAGTTTACTTACTGTGTGCTAACAGAATAATGAACTGGAGAACATAGTGCCATGGGAACATAGGAAGGTATAGTGTGCTATTAGCTAGGATAATGCTAGCTCTTTGTATTTTGTCCATGAAGCTCATTTTTACATAGCTAGCTATATGTGAACTAGATGCCTCCTTAAACCTTTCCATGTATATGTACGCTACTTGTACTTTCAAAGTCAAACAAGTGTGTTAATGTTCTTTTATTATCATTTGCCCAGTTTTTAGAGTATGCGTACATGTTGTTGCATGCTAATCTACAGTGGTGTGAAAAAGTGTTTGCCCCCTTCCTCATTTCCTGTTCCTTTGCATGTTTGTCACACTTAAGTGTTTCGGAACATCAAACCAATTTAAACAATAGTCAAGGACAACACAAGTAAACACAAAATGCAATTTGTAAATGAAGGTGTTTATTATTAAAGGTGAAAAAAATCCAAACCATCATGGCCCTGTGTGAAAAAGTGATTTCCGTAGGCTTTCCGTAATCAGGCTTGTGCGATTAAAGGAAGAATTTGCTATTTTTAAGTCAGATCACGTTTAATAATAGTCAAAGTTCTCCTTACATTCTGACCATCGTCAGGAAAAACTCCAGTCTCAGTGGCCACCACAGGCTCTGTAAACAGGAGAAAGAAAAACCCCCAACAACAAATGGTGGTTTTACCTGGTACACACTTTTCCTTAAGAGTTATGACAGTATTTTCCAGACTATTCAAACTCGCTAATTAGAAAATGCTTTGAGACATAATTCAAATTCAGTTGCAAAGTATTGAATTCCATTTGTATCTTTATGTACAGCAATGTATCATAGCTGTCGATCTTCAAATGCAAATGCAAAGTCCATTCGTCATTTCATTTAAAGTGTCTAAACTTTTATGATTCTGCCATACTGAAGAATAATAGCGACCCGTACATTCGTGATTGCACTTTCTCATCCTTGGCCAAATGAGTTTGTATTTTTCACTACAAACGAGGTAACCCTGTCAATCAAACGTTGTAGGCAGGCAATAGTAACATCTGACTAAAATGTGCAAATAGCTGACAGTCCTGACTTTTCCGCTTTACCAGGTCTGTGGTGTTTCCTGTAAAAATAAGCTACTCTTGCTATGCTTCTCTGAGTCCATTTTTAAAAAGTGGTTTGGAGGTTGGGCGGTTATACAGTGCCTTGCGAAAGTATTCGGCCCCCTTGAACTGTTTGACCTTTTGCCACGTTTCAGGCCTCAAACATAAAGATATAAAACTGTAATTTTTTTGTGAAGAATCAACAACAGGTGGGACACAATCATGAAGTGGAACGAAATTTATTGGATATTTCAAACTTTTTCAACAAATAAAAAACTGAAAAATTGGGCGTGCAAAATTATTCAGCCCCTTTAAGTTAATACTTTGTAGCGCCACCTTTTGCTGCGATTACAGCTGTAAGTCGCTTGGTGTATGTCTCTATCAGATTTGACATCGAGAGACTGAAATTTTTGATGTCCATAAGGCATCACTAAATAATCATAGTGACCACGGGAGTCTGGTGTAAATGTTGTCTAAGCTGTCTGTAAGTTGTCTTTCAGAGACAAAAAGGCATCAATATATGGTTCATCTTTAGCATCTACACTACCGGTCATAATTTTTTTAGACACTTGACTGAAATGTTTGTCATGATCTTAAAAACCTTTTGTTCTGAAGGTGTATGATTAAATGTTTAAAATCAGTGTTGTAGACAAAATACTTTTGTGCCAACATATTAATTTATTTCATTAGAAAACTAACATTTACAAAAAATATATTTTAAACGTATGACTTTGAGCGAAAAGCAGGCAATAAGTGTCAAGCATAGGTAGGAACTTTAATACTGTTTAAAAAGCATCTCCAGGGAATTCCTCAAGAGATTGGTTGAGAAAATGCCAAGAATACATTTCTGGAAATTCTAGGCAAAAAGGTTTTCAATTTTGAAGATTAAATTGTTTTGATTTTATTTTGTTTTGATTTTATTTTGGGAGAAATCACCACATTGAAGCAGCGATAGCGCAGGCGAGGAAACAGGTAGTGCAGCTCAAGGCGCTGAAGTAAGCTGGGCTGTGCTACACACCTATGTTCGCAGCGCTACAGGAGCACGTCGACCAAGAACTAGCGGCACTCATGCACCTGATCGCACATCAAGAGCAGGTACAGCTGCACACCATGGTGTCTCACGAGCCATGTGCCCCGTCCCCCCTGCCGGAGAGTCCTGTCTCACACGTGCCCACGCCTGAGAGCCCTGTCTCACACTTGCCCACGCCTGAGAGCCCTGTCTCACCCATGCCCACGCCTGGGAGCCCTGTCTCACCCGTGCCCACGCCTGAGAGCCCTGTCTCACCCGTGCCCACATCTAAGCCCAAGAGCCAAGTTACGTCCACGTCCCAGGGCCAAGTTACGTCCACGTCCCAGAGCCATGTCCCGTCCCAGAGCCGTGTCACGCCACATGCCCATGAGCCCCATGTCACGCCTCACATCCATGAGACCAGCCGGGAAGAGAGGACAAGCCCAGAAAATTTGGGGGGGGGGCACCGGCGACAGGGGAGTGCCAGTCAGAGGCAAGCAGGGCAACCTCTGGCCCCCTGGTGCCGATCAGCGCAGATACAGTGGAGCTCCAGCTGGAGGCGAACTGGGCAGCCTCCGGAGCCACAGAGATATAGGAGCTCCAGCCGGAGGCTAACTTGGCAACCTCCGGCGCCACAGAGACATCGGAGCTCCAGCCAGAGGCTAACTTGGCAGCCTCCGGAGCCACAGAGACGGCAGAGCTCCAGCCGGAGAACATGGCCACCTTTGACGCCCCAGATGCGGCCACTGTGGCTGCAGCAGAACTCCTGCCTGAGGTAAACTTGTTAACCCCGGTCTTTCTGTGTCCAGGCAGTACGGCGGCAGCAGAACACCAGTGGGAGACCAGGGAGGAGGATGCGGAGACCGCCGAGCTGAGGAGGTGGTGCCGGGCGCTGGAGGAGCAGAGTAGGCAGCTTACGGTGGAGACCGGGCCTTCGGGGGTTGATGGAGCCATGGCAGGCAGCGCCCTGCGTTCCTGAGCCACGGCGGGCAGCGCCCTGTGTTCCTGATCCTCTGTGGGACGCGCCCTGAGCTCCTGAGCCTTTGCGGGAGGCGCCCTGAGCTCCTGAGCCTTTGCGGGAGGCGCCGTTGGCAGTGCCCTGACTTCCAACCCCGGTGGGGGTGTCGTTCCAGTCACCTGCGGCCTGACAAAAATGCCTTGGTACCTATGGCAGCAAAGGGACATTCTGCCCAGGGGCCCGGGATCCCCCCATTGGACGGGGGTTTCTGTTAGTGCTTCGGGAGGAGCACTTTTTGGAGGGGGGTTCTGTTACGCCTCGCCAGCAGAGGGCAGTAGAAGACTGCCGTATGAACCCTGATCACGTGACTGTGTTTTGATCTCTTCGGTTCTGTTTGATTATGTCTGGAATGTAAACCAGGTGTAGCTTGTGTTAGAAAATTATGTTGAGTTAGGTTTCTTATTTAAACGCCTCAGTCACTGAACACGGGGCGTGTTATTTTTTGAAAGCCTGTGTGAATATTTGAAAGTTGGTTTGAATGTTTGAGCACTTACTGTTGGATTATACGAAGCCCGTATGGTTATCTTTAGCCGGGGAAGCTAAATTGCTCTTGTTTCGGTTTTGTTCTGATGGTAAATAAATAGACTCTTGCGCCTACTTCCAGCCTCTGTTCGTAACAACAACATAATTCCCATGGTTCCATTTGTGTTATTCCAGAGTTTTGATGACTTTACTATTATTCTGAAATGCAGCGGTGGATAAAGAATGAGTGTTTCTAAACTTTTGACCGGTAGTGTACATTTTATGTCTGATTATTTTTGAATTCATGTGGATTTTTTTTCCATGGCTTCAGTTTTGGCTCTAAGCAGAAGTTATTATCATGGAAGAGTGCCTGTCACTAATATGTCTGGGTGGTGAGGTGGTAATTAAGTGTCTTTGGACTTACTAAAACATCTATGAGGTTGTGATATGCCTAAGGCAACGTTGTCTAGAAGGAGATTAATGGACTTTCAGTGCAAGTTGAGTTTAAACTCTTAGAACAAGAGCATAATTAGCATTGGGTAGGAGGGATTGCAACACTTTCTCCCTTGTCAATCAGAAAAACACTAGCTAATATGGATGTCTTTGAAGTCATGTTAGCAGAAGAGGCCACTTATGGCTCCAGCAGCACTATGATGATTTATGAGGTTTTTACCATTGATTTCATAACACTGTAAATACTGACAAAACTCTGGATTGTTAGGTGGATCATGCTTAAGCAACTTCAGCATTTTTCACTAAAACATGTTTTTGATTTCTTTCTATTACATCCTGTGTTTTTGGCTGCTGTCTGTTCTACATGTATTTGGCCTGGTCTTTTCACAACATCTGCATGTTGCCTCATGTTCACTAAAATAGAGGTAATAACAAAAAACAGTACATAAATAACACTGATAGACCATCAGGAGAACTGTTGGCCATGCTGAGTGAGGAAATGCACATGCTCAGGGAGACCTCCTACAATAGGAACAACACAGGTTTTTATTTTATTTTATTGTTATTAAGAACTGTAAGGTTACCTTGCTGGATTGGCACCCCTTCCAGGGTATACCCCGCCTTGTACTCGATGCTCCTTGGGATAGGCTCCAGGTTCCGCGTGACCCAGTAGGATAAACGGTATAGAAAATGGATGGAAGGTTATTTGCCATTTGGTTATGGGGCGGCTGTGGCTCAGTCGGTAGAGCGGGTTGTCCACTAATCGTAGGGTTGGTGGTTCGAATCC
>JAFFST010051866.1:162739-204781 GCA_022414735.1 Noturus placidus
CCCCCTCTCTCTCTCGCTCTTTCTCTCTCTCCCCTATCTCTCTCTCTCTCTCTCTCTCTCTCTCTCTCTCTCTCTCGTTGTGTACCAGGGAATTCACGCCTTTTGTGTTTCTGTGCTTAAAAGCCGTCTGTTAAAACATTTTAACTCGATCTTTTTTCAGAAGTCTGCCTTCTCCAAGTGGACGAGGGACCGTGTTTGGATGACGTGCCTCGTTTTTATTACAACACGCTCACTCAGGACTGTGAGACGTTCAGCTATGGAGGCTGCGAGGGAAACTTCAACAACTTCAAGTCTTATGTGGAGTGCCGGAAAACCTGCCACACTATTCCGAGTATGTGCACCGTGTTCTGTGTGGAGTCGGTTCTGTCAACTGGTTCTGATTTCTAGTTCTCACGACACACTGCAAGTTTACAAGCTGCAAAACAGTTTAATGCAAAAAAAAAAAAAAAAAAAGTTTACAAGTAAAGAAAAAAGGTTGTGTGCAAAAGTTTCAAATTTACAAGTTGTATAAAAGTGCAAAAGTTTACAACTTGGAAAAAATGTTAGTGCAAAATGATAAGGGAAGAAGTTTCTAAATTGTAAATTTTTTTTTTTAAAAGTTAACAAGTAAAGAAAAAAGCTTTTTTTGCAAAAAATTATAAGTTGTAAAAAAAAGTGTAAAACTTTACAAGTTGAAGAAAAGTTTAGTGCAAAAATGTTTTTTTTTTTTTTGGTTTTTTTTTTAAATAAATTTAAGGGCAGAAGTTTCTAAGTTGTAAGAAAAAAAATGATGCAAAAGTGTCCAAGTTTTTTTAAGGGCGAAAGTTTCAAAGTTGAAAAAGTAGTGCAAACGTTTAAAACATTTTAAGAAAAAATACAGTGCAAAAGTTTACATATTAAAAAAGATTTAGTGGCAAATGCTGAAAAAAAGCACCTCTGACATCCAAGGAGTACAGATTGAAATCCCTCTCCGTGAGTGTCTTTTACCTACGAAAGGTGTCATACCTTTTGATTAGATTTTACTGTAGTTTTCTAATTATTCTTAAGTTTCCATGCAAAACATGGACCCTTGATGGTACCACGTCAGTGACGAGGAAAAGTCCAGTTTGTTACTTTTTATTTCTAATAGTGTAGGTTACAAGTTATTAGAAAATATTTATAAAAAGAAAGATCTATCGTTTTATTTTTTTTTTTAAACTACTATCTTAACATGCATATTTGGACCATGTTGTTATATGTGATCTGACTTGAAGGACTATGTGTAAAACCCAATGCATTCAATCTCTTGTTTAATATCATCTAGAATTCCTTGTTTCCATAATTTTATCCTAAGGATATGCAAACTGTAATGTAACACAAATGATGCCTATGCAAATAGTACAGATGCATGCAGTGATTTAAAAATATTTTTATTTTCATTTTGCAGAAATTCCCCGAGTCTGTCGCCTTCCAAAGGAAGAGGGGCTATGCTTCGCCATTTCCAAGCGGTTTTTTTTCAACATGACCTCCATGCAGTGTGAAAAGTTCTCTTATGGAGGCTGCAATGGAAATAATAACAACTTCCTAAATCGCAAATCATGCATAGAGTACTGCATTCCTTCAAATTGTATGTTAAGTGCAAACACCTCATTTTGAGTTCTTACACTCGTACTAACCAGTGACCAATTAGGACAAGAAAGTCTATTTGGCTAGTGCAAATTGATCATCTATGATCATTACCAGCAAAAAGAAAAAAAAAGAAGCCAAATTTGCATTAATCTGTTATACTTCTTTACTTTAGAGTTTATAAGTGTGCTGCAGGTTTTGCTGATTTATTCATGGAGAAAATCACTAGGAGGGATACACTGGTTTATGGTTTAAGGACCAGTCAATTTCATTTTAAACTTTCTCCACATTTAGCTGGGATTCGGATATTTAGTATCTTAATATCTAAACAAATTTGGCAGAAAAAATAGACAGAAAAGCAGTAGATGAAATGCCTATAAAGGCCAACGTTAGCCATGAAGCAGGGCTTCTGAACAGATTAATCCTGTCTAGCGTTTCAAGGCCATTAACCCAATTTATTCAGTGTAACAGACCCATGTATAACAGTCCCATGTATAACAGATTAGCCCACTACCCTAAATATGACTGCTTAATATTTCACAACATGACTTCACTTTTCAGAGTGTGTAATTAAAATGATAGTTGTTGCTGCAGGTTTTTAACTGTTGTATTATATTGCAGCTGTCCCTGTGATTTGCCTCGGTGGCTTGGATAAAGGAACAGGCAGTGCCTCTATACCCAGATACTACTACGACTCTACCCAAAAAAAATGCACACAGTTCACATATACAGGAAGTGGAGGAAACAACAATAATTTTGTCTCCATGAGAAACTGCATGGAGGTTTGTGCTAAAAGTAAGTGTGGAAATGTTTTAGTACCTAATTAAAAAAATATATTTCGGATGAACTCGTGTAATTATGAATTATTACAACATTAATGAACTAAATATTTCAATTGGCTCTTTTCAGAAAGTAAACCATGGAGACCAAGTGAGCAACGTACAAGAATTCTTCGAAAAAGATTATAATTCATAGCGAGCTTTTTCTTAAACCAGGTGTAATTCACATTACAATAAGAATAGAAAGCATGTGTGCTTACACATGCTTTCTAATCTTATTATAATGTGAATCCATTGTACTACACGTATTCTCTTCAATATCTGTTTATAATATGTAACTTTACATATGCTGTGTGTGTGTGTGTGTGTGTGTTACAAGTTGTATGATTTGACTGTGTATTTGAATTACACTGTGAATTTTCTTTGTTTTTTTTTTTTTTAAACTTTTTTAACATATGCTATTCAGAAAAGTGGCCTGCTTGTATATTTTAACATGTTTACATATTTGTTTATTTTAATAATTTTGTATTGTGTACCTTTAAGTAAAGTATTTCAGTTTCTCTGTCATATGGCTCTGTGGTATTGTACAAAAAATCAAATATATATATATATATATATATATATATATATATATATATATATATATATACACACACACATTCAGGTTCATCTAAAAATTGAAATTGATTTCCCTCATACTGTAATTAAAGAGGGGAAACTTTCATATATTCTAGATTCATTACAAATAAAGTGAAAAATTTCAAGCCTTTTTTTGTTTTAATCTTGATTATTACGGCTTACAGCTCATGGAAATCAAAAGTCTAATACCTCAAAATATTAGAATAAAGAATTTATAATGAAGAAATGTTGACCTGAGAAGAGTTCTAATCAGATAATTAACTCAAAAAACCTGCAAAGGTTTCCTGGACCTTTAGTCTCTCAGTCTGGTTCAGTACACACAACCACAGTAAATTTTCAGATGAAAGTAAATTTTGCATTTCATTTGGAAATCAAGGTCCCAGAGTCTGGAGGAAGAGTGGAGAAGAACAGAATCCAAGTTGCTTAAAGTTTCCAGAGTCAGTGATGATTTAGGGTGCCATGTCATCTGCTGTTGTTGGTCCGCTGTGTTTTCTCAAGTCAAGAGTCAATACCAGGAGATTTCAGAGACTTCATTCTTCCAGCAGGACCTGCCCACAGTGCCAAGACTACTAGTAATTGGTTTGCTGACTGTGGTATTACTGTGCTTGACTGGCCAGCCTACTCGCCTGACCCGAAACCCCTTAAAGAATCTATGAGAGACACCAGACCCAACAATACAGAAAAGCTGAAGGCCGCTATCAAAGCAGCCTGGGCTTCCATAACACCTCAGCAGTGCCACAGGCTGATCGCCTCCATGCCACGCCGCATTGATGCAATAATTCGTGCAAAAGGATTAAAGCCCCAACTAAGTTTTGAGAGCATAAATTAACATATTTTTCAGGAGGTTTAAATTTCTGTATTATAAATTCTTTATTCTAATATTTTGAGATATTGGATTTTTGATTTCCATGAGCTATAAGATGTAATCATCAAGATTAAAACAAAAAAGGCTCAAAATATTTCACTTTATGTGTAATGAATCTAGAATATATGAAAAGTTTAACTTTTTAATTAAATAAAAAATTGTGGGGTCTTGTGTGGTGTTCCCAGTATGTGGTAGTTAGTACTTACCAAAAGTTGTGCAAGGAAGGACAACTGGTGAAACAGCGACAGGGTCATGGGTGCCCAAGGCTCATTGATGCATGTGGAGAGCGCAGGCTAGCCCATCTAGTCTGACCCCACAGAAGAGCTACTGTACAACAAATTGCTGAAAAATTTACTGCTGGCTTTTAAAGAGAGCTGTCCGAACACAGTGCAATACAGCTTGCTGCATATGGGGCTGCGTAGCTGCCCATGCTGACCCTGTCCACTGCTGAAAGCACCTACAATGGGCACTTGAGCAAAAGACAATGGGCACTTGAGCCTCCAATTTTCCTAGATCTCAATCCGATCGAGCATCTGTGGAGTGTGCTGGACAAACAAGTCTAATCCATGGAGGCCCCACATCGAAACTTAAAGGATAAGCTGCTAATGCCTTGGTGCCAAATATCACAGCACACCTTCAGAGGTTTTGTGGAGTCCATGCCTCAATGGGTCAGAACTGTTTTGGCAGCACAAGGGGAACCTACACAATATTAGGCAGGTAGTTTCAATGTTATGGCTGATTGGTGTATGTGTGTGGTGACAGTAACGATCGGCTTGACTTGACTTGACTTAGTTTTCATATACAAAGTGGACATTCCCCAGAATTAAATTTTTTTTTAAACTTGACTTAGTTTGAAAGTCATAATAATTGATTATTCAAAATAACCACTTTTAACCTGGCACTTACTATGTATCGTATGCTGATTAAATTGATTCAACATTTACATTTAATAGATACCAGCAGTGATACAAAGCATCTAGCAAATCTAGACAAGCTGAATTGTTTTTTTATTTATAAAAATTGTCTTACTACATGGTAATAAAAAGACAATTTTAATCCTGATTACACAGAATAATTAGACAATTCCTAGCTGACTTGCAGTTATGAGTGCTGTTAATTATTGAATGCAATATTTAACAGCACTCATACAGGAAGTGTCTGACTTTTTATTCAGACACTTCCTGAACAGCTCAGGAAGCTCATGAACAGTTCATGGTTAATGAACTTCTAGCTGAGTGAAATTGATGGGTCTCAGGTCACATAATTCAAATATTACATAGAAAAGCTATTTCATTGGGCCTGTTTAATATAAGTAAAAGTAAAATAGACCTTGTCATAACTGGCCTTTGCAGACTATAAATGCTATTTAACATCATATCATGTTGGAGGAATGCTTGTAATGGACTGCAATAAGCCATTAATCTTGTCCTGGCTGCAGCTGTATAAGTGTCTCTGTAGCACCTCCTGGTGTCTGTTTAGACCACAGGTCAGCTAAAGACTCTGGATTAGTCATATGATTGATAGGATAAATATGTTTCAAATAACCAAAAGACACTGTAGGTCACATCCATCGATCCATTTTCTATACTGCTTATCCTACAAGGTCACGGAGAACCTTGAGCCTATCCTAGGAAGCATGGGGCACAAGGTGGGGTACACCCTGGACAGGGTCCCAATCATCGCAGGGCACAATCTCATACACATTCACACACCCATTCACACACTACGGAGACTTTGGACATGCCAATCAGCCTACCATAGATGTCTTTAGACTAGGGGTGGAAACCAGAGTACATGCAAACATGCAAACTCCGCACACAGAGGGCTGTTGTGGGAATCGAACCCCCAACCTTGGTGGTGTGAGGCTAACCACTAAGCCACTGTACGCCCCACTGTAGATCACATGGCAAGCAAAATTACATTGTACATTAGGAATTTAACCTCTTATGTCCAAGCTTATTATACTGTTGCTAATCTAAAGCTTTTTACTCAGTAAGTACAGTGAAACCAATAGGAAAGGTGTGTGGATAAGAGTGAAAGGAATATTAATATGGACCCTAGATGGATTCTAAGAGTTTATGGGTTTAAGAGAATAAAAACTGATGACTTTCATTGGAGGTGACACATTGCTCTCAATCATTGTCATGCATTTAAACTGGCATAAACAGCCACAAGGTGGAGTTCTGCATTCATGCTTTGAGGCAAATTCCATCTAAAATTTCTTTAACAGTGCCTTCTGAACATCATCCTTCCAAACGATTTTATCTCAATTAGTGTGTTCTGATCTCAGTCCAATTTTTTACATTTTAAACTGTATACACTGTCACAAGCATCTTAACAGAAATCTGAAGGTAGATTTAGATTCCTATTGAGCAAACACGAGATTACTCTTGAGACTACTTAAGGGAGAAACCTTGAGAGGAACCAGACACATCTGGGTGACCCTAAACAGTGCTAACCCCAAAACCCAAAATCAATTAAAATGATTTAATTAAGCATAGCTCTCCTGGTAGGTAGAATCATGACCCTTTACCTAAATCCATCCATTTCCATTTGATCAAAAGTTAATCAGAACTTCTAAAAGCAGCACAAGGTCTTATATTGCATTGTTCATTTATTTTGTCTTCATTTGAAAATGAATGGGGGCATCAACATTTCGGAAGAGAACATTCCCATCAGAGTAGACACATTTCATCACAGGATAAGGGTGATGAGTCAGAAGAAAGTTGTATTGATTAGACCCAAAACATTCCAGCAAATATACCCCCCCACACACTCTCACACACACACACCACATTACAGACCTGTTTTCCCCCTCTTAAATTTGTTTTCCATTTGTAACTCCCTTTACAATCTTTACAATCCCGTTTGTGATTATTTTGAAAATTATGATTATTATTATTTCGATACAGCAATATGCAGAATCAAGCAGAGAAACATATATCAGAAATAATTTGTAGCATTTTGCTACCAGTCTCAAAAAGGTTAATGGTTTTATATTAAAAAGAAATTTGGCAGCTCTCAGATGTTTTGGCAGCTAAACACATTTGGCCCAATCTCATTTGGAGTGAAAATGCTGTTTTAGATGTGGCTGCTGGTAGGTGGCAGTACACTTCCCTCTGAGACACACACTGCTGACTGCATAAACCCTGCAATGACACTTTCAAATCGAGATATCAGAAAGCCCTAATGAGCATCCAATAAATAACCAATACTATATGAGTTTGTGCTGCTGTTAGACGTTTTCCTGTGATCTGTGATGAACCTTTTATGAGATGGAAGTGAATGGATTTATTCAAGGAGATGTGAGGATACACTATCAGGTAATTTTGATTCCTGCTACCAGGAGACCCTGGTTTAATTCAATCATTTTAAACCGCATGGAACTCACTGACTGCCTTCAGACTGAATGTTAAAGCTGATGACTTTTTCATTTTGCTAGAAGAAACAAAGCAGTATAAATCATTTGAACAAAAACAATTCTGTTTTAATGTCATTGCTTTTCGATACTCAGTCATTGACTTTGTTGACATCAGAAAAGCAACTTTATAAATGGGAGTGGACCAGAGAACAGCTTGACCTATCTCTACTTTGATCAGTGGCCCAGGGACTGAATGAGGTATCTTGCCAAATTAAAATATACATGGCAAATTTTCTTACATTAGACACAAAAATGAAAAAGGATAAATAATATCTGTTAAAGGGTTTAAATCATTTCATATGTTGGAAATGAAGATAGACTGAGTTAGGTAGGACTAGGATATACATGTACATACAGTACATGGGGAAAAAACTCGAAAGCACAATACAGAAAAATCACATATATTTAGATGTGATTACGTGAGTAGTAGGTGATAAACTTGTCCTGAAATTGCACATTTGAATTAAAGCAAACAAAGCACATGCCCAGCACGTGCAAAAATAACATGCAAAAATAATCATGTGTGAAACGTGACCTAACGTAATTTAATGTAGCGTAATGTAACGTAACATAGCAACATGTGACTAGTCTAAAAACCACATGTGTAAAATACATCATGTGATTGTTTACATTTGAAATTACCTTTCTATAATAAACTGATTGTTGATTTGAGATACACGCCATTGTCTGACCTTTTTTCAACCTTAATTCAGTCTTATAAATTATGTGTTGAACTGACTAGGATATGGTACATTGTTAAGATGAAAATACAAACAATCTACTTAGCATTTAGTGTATTTATCTTCGAATTTAAATTAAATTCACTAAGGTTTTCATTACTCATTACTTAAACTTTTTAAGGCAACAGTAAATTTGAACTTAACCTTGTCTTAGCGTGCAGTTCCATAAATAAATACAACAGAATCACTACTGTTCATTTTATATTCATGAGATCCACACCATCCTATTTTTGTCATATGTTAGCACAAGCCAGTGATTTGAGAATTTTCTTCTGCAGGGTCACAGAGTTTGTCAGACAAATTTGTAATGGAAGGAGACACTCAATACTAATGGCATTGTCATCATTCAATGGAGGCCTATATTTGCTTACGTAACAGGTAGGATGTGACCTCCTTTCCACCACACTTTTTATAACACAGTGGCTATGTAAAAAAGCCTGATTTCCTCTCTTTTTCGGGAGGAGGCATTGGCCTAACAGCATTCAGTCCTGAGACACTAGGTGATTTTATGAGATGTGGTGAGGGCAGCTTGCCTTTGTGTTGCCTGCTGTGGCTAACCTTTAGCTCAGGTGTGTGTGCCCTTTTAAAAACACCACGTTAAGGATGTGTGACAGATTAGCACATCTAATTATTCTGCTTATAGCACTTATCAGATGCACACAAACCATGACACATTTGTTCAAATGAGAAAATTTAGATAAACACTGAAAGTATAAAATGCACTAACACATCAAGCGTGAGGTTATTTTTGCAGATGGAAAGAAAGCGATATGTGCATTCTGTCTAAATCAGGATACTTTTTATAATGGCCACAATGCTGCATTTCACCACCAAACAGATGGTAAGAGTGTGTTGAAACCAGGTCATTTTAATGGTCCATAAATATGCATAATGGCACCAATCACCTACCTGTAAACCTGTGTGTATACATGATGCACATGCATGATGGGTGGATTAAGGAGATGTTTGTTTGTGTGTGTGTGTGTGTGTGTGTGTGTGTGTGTGTGTGTGTTTGTTTTTTTTTCATGATTACTTAACATTTCATTTGCTGAAAGAACAGAAAAGTAACCGGATTTTAATATGTCAGTTCAAGTCATATTTAAAATCATGTGATACATATATTTCCTATTGATACTTTTTTGAAAGGTTTCTTAGGTCCCGAGGTTCAGAATAGTCATTCAAATAGTAATTCAAAGCTATGCTAGTGGTCAGTAATTCCAAAATCCAAAATTTTACTTCTCCAAGCCTTATATTTAACTCCAAATTCATGACTATCCTTGATAGATGTGTAGTAATATTTACAAAGTAATATCTTACAATACATTTTAAATAAAGCTTTATTAATTTATTTCACACTTTCATATGAATTTTCCATAGTTACCATAACATTTATATTTTTACAGCAATTCACTATTTTAATTATAACCACAGCCCACACACATACGTAATATACTTGTCATTTGTGTTTGAATTACAAACAACCTTCTTGGCTTACAAGACATTGATATAATTAATGCAATGTGTATGCAAAACCCTCAACCTCAATCACACAGACAAAACTATGCGCCTGGCAACACTGCTGTTGGCTTCTAAAATGTTGAAGCATAACTATAATGACATTTACAGAACTTTGCCCTGGTGCATATTTGGCAGTGGTAATCTGGTAAACATAATTGAGAATCTGATAGGCAAGTGTCTGCCACATCAGGGAGACACTTCTCTGGCAATTCTGCATTTTCTGCTTTAGAATCACAAAGTACCAAAAATAAGTTGTTGTCCAAAAATAAGTTGTTGACCAAAAATAAGCGGGTTGTCCACTAATCCACTAATCGTGGGGTTAGTGGTTCAAATCCCGGCTCGGGTGATCCGATGCCGAAGTGTCCTTGGGCAAGACACTGAACCCTAAGTTGCCACCGATGGCAAGCTAGCACCTTGCATGGCAGCTCTGCAACCATTGGTGTGTGATTGTGCTCTCATTTGTAAGTCGCTTTGGATAAAAGCGTCTGCTAAATGAGTAAATGTAAATGTAAATGTAAGTTACTTAAGTACCTAACTACTTTAATGCTACCTACCTAACTACCAACCTACCTGCCTACTTACCCACCTTCCTAACTAACTAACTACACTCTAAAAAACACTGGGTTAAATACAACCCAAATCGCGTTATTTTTAGCCCAATATGTGGGTAAATGTAGGACAGAACACATTTTGGTCTAAACTAACCCATCAAGTTGGGTTGTTAATTTTAACCCAGCAAAAGGGTTGTTGATCAACACAAAGGATGGTTTCATTGTTACAAAACTGCTGGGTTAATTTTATTTCATAAATGGATTAATATTTTCAGGGTTATGTTTACCGTTTAAAAATGTCAAATATACCACATTATAAACAAATATGGTAATGTAGTATCTCCTTTATTTATACACAAGAAGATGTTCAGAAATGTATTTCTAGAGCTGCTAAAGTGGCATTTATATATATAGACTTTTACATAAATTACTTAATAAATCATATATTTAAGAAGAAAACGTCAGATTTTGTCCAAAGGAAATTTGTTAAAAAACATCCAAAAAAATGGAGCAACCAATTTATGATCCAGTGGGCATTACAAACAAGTAAGACAACGCTAACAAACATTGTGGTGCATTTAAGGTCATATAAACTGGACTGTTAGCAGACATTTTTGCTTTTTCTCCTGTACAGTAATGGTGTTATGGATAAATCGGAGTACCCGGAGGAAACCCCCACAGCACGGGGAGAACATGCTCCGCATTACTCCACACACAGGCAGTGGCGGGAATCAAACCCCCAACCATGGTGGTGTGAGGCAAATGTTCTAACCTCTAAGGTGTAACCACCATGCGCTGGCACTGTAGCCTCACCAGGAAAATCTAGCTAACTTCTGGATATTTATTTTCCAACCTTTAGCATCTTACCGCCAATTCTTTTTGTACAGCCTAATTAACATTACAGAGATAGTGGAAAGCATTACAAACAAAACCTCGTCCTCTCATTTTGTCACATTAACCTTGTGAAGAACTTTTGGCCTTGACATTACAGAGCTATCTAAGTTCTGTTATCCACTGACTGTCTTCACCTGTTAACCAGCATTAACATTCACTGAATACAAGAAGAAACACAGCCCTAACCCATCCTCCTAATGCTAATTACTACAGCTTGCCTCGTCCAAAACACTTGCTAAATGTCGCTAACTTTAACCCACTCTCTGTATTACGTCATGGTGAACAGCTGTAATGCTAGGTTAACTTTCAAAAAGGTAATATGAATGTCCAAAATTACTGCAAGCTGTATGTTAAAGTAATGTTACCAACTCAGCTGAGCATCTAGGTTAGCATCACTCATCCCTACTGTGATTGGTGACAGCATCCAGCTAGCTAACCCTAACTCAGAACCTGAGATAAGACACAGACCCAGAGAATTATAGAATAACCTCAGTCCCTATTTCACAGCAAACATAACCACATGACATTAGTAGTGTAACATCAACACTGAGAAAGCAGTACATGCTATTCACTTTTGAAGACGCAGAGTAGATTTGACCAAAGTAGCTGGGCTGAGGTGAAGGGGTGTGGGAGGCATGAATTGATTCAACTGTCAGTGAAAGTGACCCGGCCACTTACACAAAACTACCCAAGACTGAAAAAATAACTCAATTAAATGACCCAAATGGCTCAACCAGGCGTTTGGGTAGAAAAAATAACCCAGCATTTTTTAGAGTGTAACTAAATCAGAAAATTTGGACAGTAATGAAAGTGGAGGAAACAAAATATCCATGATTATTTTCTATGTCTAATACTGTATCTTGATCTAATTTCACTCATTTGTGCCATGATTATTTATTTATTTATTTATTTTTAATCCAGTTGTGGGATTTTAAACAGAAGAGCTTTTTGTATGCTATAATTTTGATTACGTGTATTCTCAAGCAAATTAATGCCACAGATAAATATTCCCCTGATCAAGCTTAAAACAGGATTTAGTCTTTATGTTTCTTTTTCATAATCATTTGGAAGCTCCATTCAAATGCTGACATTAATTTCCTTCCTATCACATGGCGTTATGAAAACTCTCAATGAAGTGTCTGAAATACTAGGATTTCCTGCTAATGGCACATTTTCAGTCTAGTTATATTTCATATATTTATTTCAAACTCAGCAGAGATATTGACAGGAATACTGATAAAAAAAATAAATGAATGCAGTAACCAGCACATTAGCTAACATAATGCACTGCACCAAATAATCAGAGGATCTGGATGTTATGTTATAAGGGCTATTGTCAATATGCTGTATTCCAGGTTACACATTAAACCATGGAAGTACACAGGTATTACAATTTAATCATGTTTCTGGTGAACCATAAAAGGGTATTCATATTTTCTTATCTTAAAGGTACATCTTGTAATTATGGGATTGAAGTCGTTTCAGGTGGAAAATCCAGTGCAGTCTTGAACAATCTTTAAATCTGTCAGAATGGTTTTTCACCTTCAAATAATTGCACCCAAAGACCTTATACTCCTTTAAGGTTTTTGGACCTTTTCATTTTAGTTCAGTTTTTATTTTTATACCACGACATCTAGTATTTATGTTCACAGAAATGTTCAAATAGTGCATGGTAAAATATTAATTGTAAATATTAGTTCAATATTCCATAATAACCTGCATGCACATTTTTTGTGAGATGTCAAGAAGAACTTTGCCCATTCTTTTCTGTTTTAACTCTGGCTCCTTCAAATCAGGATTGGAGAATAAGACCCACTTCTGCCCATTTTACTCTAGGTAGCATTGCGTCCTCACAGCTCCACGGTCCCTGGGTCCATCCTGAGCTTGTCTTACTGTCTGTGTGGAGTTTCTGTGCATGATCTCTTGTGTCGGTATGGGTTTCCTCCTGGTACTCCGGTTTCCTTCCACCTCCCAAAAACATCTCAGTAGGTGGGTATGAATGTGGGTATGCAGGCATGATGGACTGGCATTCCATCTGTTCCATCCAGTATAGGTTCTGGATCCACCATCACCCTGATCAGAATGAAGATGAATAAACTAGAATAGATTTTCGTTTTATAGATCAATTGTAAAGGTTGCAATCAAGTGAGATTCATGGGGAAACCATTAATATATGTTTTTATATATTATCTTTTCAGTTTATCTCTTGAATCCTTGTTTGACCCTATCACTGCAAATATACATTGAACAACACGTTTTCCTTTGAATGGTCAGTCCTTCTGTGTTATAGTATTCAGCATGTTTTCTCAGATGTGATGAGCTGTTGTTTTTCCACTCATGCGTTTTAATTAACTCTTGATCGTTTTTTCCCCCATGCTCATTGTTCTTTTTTCTTTTCTTTGTGTTTTTTTTTTCGGAATGTTTGTTCCATACTGCGCCAGACCCTCCGCCCCAGACCCTTTTCATGGCGCACAGCAGCTCTGCGCGTTTCTGTGCGTTTCTGCGCGTTTCCTTACAGTGACGAGGACGCTGTCTTGCGATCACCTGCGTTGCCAGATTGTGCCTTAAACCCTTCTCTGTATTCATTTTTAATTCCCTTGACCTAGTATAAATTTTGGGTTGATTTGTTTATTATACATGAATAGTGCCTTTCTGATAATTGACACTGTTATTAATAGGGGTAGTATTGTGAACTAGGCGTTTTATATTACGTGATTGTTAAAGAGTAAAATCAAGGTGTTCTGGCAACCAGGCTCGATCAGCTGTGAGTCCGGGAGAAGCCCGGAGCTCGTGGAAACCGCTGGCAGTTAGACTACCGACAGCTCAGCTCAAACAGTCGTCACCGCGCTCATCAAAAAGTACTCATCCATCATTTACACCAGAGCTTTAATTGTTTTCAAATTAAATGGATATGGTTTTTAGGAGAAATAAACAAGAGGTAAATAAGGTAAGAGAGTGAAGCATCACCTTGGCAACTTCTCAGTGCGCTTCAGGATGGAATGCAGTGGTTTACAGTCAGGGCATCAGCACTGATCACAACCAGGACTTCACGTTTTCCCCTGCAACGGTAAGACTTCATATTACTCTGTCACATGACACTAATGCTTTCCCCATGATATCTGGATGTTCAATCTCATGTTGCATTTTCACTCCAGTGCACTTGATGGATCTTTCTCCAGCTGATCTTTTAGTTATTGAGTGTAGATTACAGAAATCAGCACCTGATAACGCCCAAACCCATTCACAAAGTAGCATATCCAAATATTACACTACTTGACATAAGTGTTTAATTTCTCAAAACAGAAAGTCATCAACAAACACTATACATTGTCTATTAGTAATCACTTGAATTAGTCCTGAATGTATGATAATTATGAAATATCATATTTGTTGTCTGTGCCCATTCAGTAGGCTGTATGAAGGAACCTCCCTGCTATTTCAATGAAAGCAAATTCCCTCCAGTCTACAGTAGTTTTTGAAATAACATTATAACCCATGCGGAACAGCACAAATAGTAAGCTATTTGACATCCTGCATTGAAATGTAGTGTAAAGACATATTTCTTCTTTAATTAGGTGATGCAGCCACTTATACATTCTTTATAGAGCAGCGCTCTGTCATCTCTGCTTTAATGCTGGAAGATTCAATTGGATGTACTCTAGGCTCACACATAAACTAGAAATAGGCTAGAGATGGAAATTGTATAGGTATGACGGAAAAAAAGGAACCATTACAAAATTAGATATTACGGACCATGCCTTCATGCCTGAAAAAAACAAAAAGACGAATTGTATTTAAATGTCTTTTTTTCCTCCAATTCAAAAGCATTAAACACACAATAGTAGATTAATGGTACAGTATGATGCAATATTGTTCTCAATTTATGGAGCTAAATCTGGGACTCCTCTGAATAAACTACATCGAAATGCATTTAAGCTTGGTCTGAGAGAGAGATAAAGTAAACGAAAGTAAGATGAGGAGTCTTGTCCCTGCAGGGCAGATGCTTGTCATGCTCTTAAAACATTTTTTCAATGTGATATAGACACATTAATCACTGGTTTGCCCGTGTCCATTGCATGCTGCCACACCATTATACAGATAAGATAGAGAGCATACCAAATGCAAGTACCACTCCAGCTCTGTGTCACAAGACTCAAAAAGATCCAGGGCACAAAGTAGAAAAAGAAGAAAAAAAAATCGCAAGAACATTGCTCAGTGATATTCCTCATTCTGCTTGGGTAATAGTCATTCACTTGTTGTGATTCAATCCAAATCGTGATAATGACCCATGTTTTATTCATTGGTGTGTGTACAGTGTGCTACCGTGTCTGAGCCAATTTCAGCATGCCCGCAGAACTTAATTCTTACTGTGAAGGTGATTTACCAGGAAAGACACTTGCACAAGACCTGAAAAGCTTTTTATAAATGATCAGCCAGAATGCTGGAGAATCACATTCCTCATTCTCTTAACTACATATCGTTCCTATTAGTTTCACCGTAGTTACTGAATAATTCATACAGTTACTGAGTAATCTGCATTAAAATACATTACTGAATAATAATAAGCTGGGACTTGGAGTGGTCAGAGTTTACATTATGAGGTTTACTTACCACAAATACAACAGAATTATCTTTAAACAGTTAGAAAATAATAGGCGTGCTTATATTTGATGTACAGCCAACAATATGCTAATTAAATTCAAAGAATTTTACTCAGGATTGCCCTAAAGTGGTTTTATATACATAGTTGATATGCACACACTAAATATTGAATCTATGTATATTGGAGGTCAGAATGTAAATGTCATGATGACTATTATATGTAATGTAATGAACTTTTATATCAAATTTCAAATGAGCTGGCTGTTTATGTCATCTATACCGAACATGAGGTATCAATAGGTGGAGCTACGGTACAGTCATATGCTGTGAGATGCACTGTGCAGTTGGTAGTTATTCACGCTTTGAATAGCCTCCTGTGAAGTGTGACAGATATTTCAGTTTAGTTGGAAAGTCAGGTTAGCATTTCTTACAACTTCACTGCTCTCATCTTTACTTTTCTACATGCTGCTTATATATTTATATTTATATACATATAGGTTATCGTCCTAGATAACCTGATTTGAAAGTCCATGTGACAGTCTGTGATTTTTCATTGTTCTCCTCATTTATGTAACCTCATTTAGTTTTCCAAATGACGCACTTGCACTATTCTGATAAAAGCACTCGTCTCCATTAGCACGGAGATCTGAATGCATGATTTTTCTGTGTTTTTTTCCCTGTTGGTTTGTTTTTATTTTTTAATCAGGAGTTAATTTGATGCTAGGAATGGTTGTCTGACTGAGATGCCTTATCTATGAGAGTACTGTAATATGAATAGTGTGTTTTAATATGAGTTTCTGGGTGTGTGTGTGTGTGTGTGTGTGTGCGTGTGTGTGTGTGTGTGTGTGTGTGTGTGTGCTCACAATTATATTCTTGAATGATTTATATTTTACTTTCTTTTAATTACTTACCTATTTACCTTAGTAATGATTATTGATGAAGCTCTCATGATGAAGAAACATAGAGATCGAGATAAATTATCATGTGGGTTCTACAGTCATTAATTAAATTTCGTAACATTTGGTACAAAGTTGGCTCACCTCGAAAACTTTAAATTGAATGGACTCCTGGCTTTCTCATAGTAGTCTATGTTGTCCATTTATTTCACATAATGCGATGTCAGTTGTTTCATTTAACACGCTTTATAAAACGTATGTTTCATTTTCACTCTTTATGGAATGCTAATACACAGGCTTCACGTGCTTGCACACAGTCAGGTGTGATATTGTTGCTTAATTGTTTCTCTCAGCGTAATAAACTGTATGTAGTTTGGCATGACATGGGCTTGTGTATTCAAGTTAGCACTGAATGCGTCATTGTCACTACAAGATTGCTTTTCGTCTTGTAATGAGGACGCAGTGATTGCTGTTGCTGTATTATGCAAAGCACTTTAAGGTATATTTAACTCTGAAGTCAATCTGATGAAAAAAGGGGAGAAGAAATGTGGATGCAATTTGATATAATATATGACAGACACTTGGTGACGTTCTCCATTTATAGTGTTTTCTTGTCGGGGAACATTTATTCATGATACCAACCGTTTGTGAGTATTGACTTTCAAAATAACAGCTGCCTTTGTACTTCACTGTCAGCTTTCTCTGCATTGTGGAATAGTCTCTATTAAGTGTCCATGATAGACTGAAATGATCCGCATTGTTTGATGGTTATTATAAACCTTGGACTGGCATAGGAGTTTAGATGATACAATCTTTTAGATAATAAGTGTCCACGGTATATGACAGATTGAAGAGTATATGACACTTTAAAAAAAACTTTTAAATAAAGATTTACTGTAGAATCTCCTTTAAGTATGTTAATATTTGAAGTATGGACGTTAAACAGTTACATTTTGTCTGAGGACTTCACTCCATGTAAGGAATGAAACATCATGAATAAGCATCATGAATGGGTTTTTTTTTGGAGAACATTAATTAAATATCAAAAGTGTATACACTGTATATAATAGAATGATGAAAAAAGATTCAATGAATTATATTTTAAAACAATTCCTTGTAAATGTAAAACAACACCAAAGAAAATTGTATAAGCAGAAGGAAATTATTGCCTTTAAATTGTCATTTAAGTTCATATTTTAACCTATATTTAACTTAGTTCCTTCTTAGTTTATTCACAATACAACGTTGTTTCATAAGTGACTAACGCAGCATTCTGGACTCCAGACACACAATCATATTTCTGAAGGAGTCTTTAAACGTCTTAATGTTTATTTTGCTAATCTGTTCCTGTGATGTCACATCAATAACATTCATCTGTAATATGCACATGATCATCTTATTTCTGAATATCGATCTGAGTTTTCCCTGAAAGGTCACATGACAGCATGTACAAGCCATCTCACTAATGCAGAGTTTGTGTAGGCAAATCAATATGAGTTCAAATGTCATCCAAATTTCTTCATTCCAGGGAGGAAATCAGTAACATGTTGATGTGTGTTTCCTTTTGATAAGAGTCATGCTTCACAACATCTCCCCTGTAAATGCTTTTAAAAACAATACAGTAATCAGTATTGCATTAAGTATTTTTGCCTAAATCTAAATCAGATCATTGATTTCCGTTTCCAGTCCTGGCATCCCATTGCCCTAGATTAGTTCCATGTGTTTCCTCCTTTAATGCACCTCATTTATCTCATCAATTTCCAATCATTGAAGAACTGATTTAAAATGACAGACAGAAAATTGTCACAAAAAAGCCAAACAATATGACAAATTTGTTTTCATGTAATACATCTGTACACATGAAACTGCCTTCAGTCATTTTTCCAAGTTAATATTTTTTTTACTTCATATATAAAGTTTCATGTTAGCTAATTCCCTTTCTTTGTTTTCTCAAAATTCTTATTTTCTGTGCTGTACATTCCTTGTTTTTAAATGGAAGGCCTTTAAATTTTTGTGCAAAGCCACTAAAAATCACAATGTCTTTAAAAAAAAAAAAAAAACCCCACAAATGTCCAGATGTTCACGAGGTAATTATAATGTGGCCATTATTATATTATTAGCCACTCTCTACCATCCCCCCCCCCCGCTCTGTCTCCCCCTCTGTCATGCCCTCTTTCTCTCTCTTACTTTTTCTGTAACCCCCTCATTCATTCTCTCTGTCTCTCTCTGTCTCTCTCTGTCTCTCTCTGTCTCTCTCTGTCTCTCTCTCAATCTCCCTCATGTAATAAAATTTAAAATGCACACACGAAATGTATTTAAAGTGGTGAAGTCATCATTACGGACAGATGTGCACAATGGTAAAGTTTTATGGATTCATTATTTCACTAAGACTATTGTGATTATTTTCTGTGTTTGTTTTATGAAGCGTACCATCATCTTGATATGCTGTGTATTGCGCATCTGTGGAATTTGAGCATTGCTTTGTGTTTAGTTATTTTGGGTCTCAGTGGATATAGATGCACATTATGTGTAAGATTTATTACCATCTGTGTCTGCATTCCAGCCAAGAACTGAAGTGATTATCACTGGAAAAAGGTGTGCGATTTGAATTCAGTGTCGTTTTCAGTTGTGTTCAGTATTGTTGCATTGTTTTCACTTCAGTTATTTAGAATATTATTTCAAAGTTACAAATTGAAAAACCAACTTCACGGTGTTCTTAATATAAAGTTCACACTGAGGGAAATGATCAGTTTAGAACATTGCAATGTTGAAGAGAGAGAGAGAGAGAGAGAGAGAGAGAGGAAGCAAGAGTTAGACAGAGACAGATAGATGCTGCCGCACAGTGCCTGCTGTAATTGGAAGCACACCCCGAAAAGAATGTGTGCATGTTTTTTCTTTGACTTTGAAAGCAGCTTTTCAAAAGGTTGAATTATATGCCACTGTAGGATTAACATAGTATGGAGATGCTTTCACTGAGTTATATACTGTATATGTCAACTTCAGATCTGCCCTTTTACCTGTTGGCTTTCTTGTCAGCTTTCTCTAGGAACACTATACATTCAAGGTGATCTGTTTTCCTCAGAAACATCACGCATACATGAATTTGAGCTACAAAAGTATTCGAAACGTATGTAAAGTTTCTAACCCAAGGAAAATTAAGCTTGGACAACATGTTGAAATGTTTAAAATATTCACACATGTTCTCAGTGTGAAAATCTGACACTACCATTTTCAGATTTATGCCAAGTGTAACTTTCACATGCCAAAGCACTGACACATCTTTGGGGAAGTTGCCGTCTTTTTTTGTGGGCAGCACAACTTTTCCTGGCGTCTGATGTATCCTTGGAAAAGTGTGGAAAAGAGTTGTTTTTTTTAACACCTGAATAATAATGTTACTGTCCATAGGTTACAAAATAACTAATTACCAAAATGTAAAATGAAATACGCAATCAAAAGAAAAAATGTCCATATTCGCTGAGTAGTATGAGAATTAAAATTCTGCTACCAAAAATGTCTTCAGCCCCTTTCACCCCTTCAACTTCCAGATGCTGTCTATACCTCCTTACTCTTGTAACATTCCTCATTCTTGTAACTAGATAAGTTTTCTTTTAGTAGTACCGAATAAGTCAAACCTGTCACTGATTATTGGCCTGGAGTTTAATGCATTTATTATACTTACATTTACAGTAGTGATGTATTGAAATAAAATTCTTGGCCACAGAAGTGAACTGAAATTTAGAATAATCTCAATTAAAACCACTACTTGTACTACTACTACTACTACTACTACTAATAGTAATGATTATAATAATCTGTACCATGAAACAAGACAGTTGGAAAAAGATTGTTAAAACTTCACCCAGGCTTTTCCAAATTTTGCTGCCTGGTTTGGTGACTCTGTGCCCAATGTAGCATTAGATTCCTGTTCTCGGCTGACAGGAGTTGAACTCAGTGTGGTCTTCTGCTGTTGTAGCCCCTCTTTAAGCGGCTGTGGTTCAGGTGGTAGGGCGGATTGTCCACTAATCGTAGGGTTGGCGGTTCAATTCCTGGCCCACATGTGTGTGAATGGGTGAATGAACCAGTGTAAAGTGCTTTGGAACCGGTAATGTTAAAAGACTATTTAAGTGCAGACCATTTACCATTACCCTCTACCTCAAGGTGATGGTGCATTCTGAAATGCTTTTTTGTTCACCATGGTTGTAAAGAGTAATTATTTGAGTTACTGTAGCCTTCCTGTAAGCCTGAACCAGTCTGGCAATTCATCAACAATGTTCTTCAACATTCTACCAACAAGGTATTTCCAACCTCATAACTGCCACTGCCATGATTCAGGACCATTCAGTGTAAATTTTTAGAAAATGTCATGTGTGAAAATCCCAGGAGATCAGCGGGTTCTGAAATGCACAAACCAGCCCACCTGGCACTAATAACCATACTACCATCAAAGTCACTGAGGTTATATTTTTCCCCATTCTGATGTATGATGTGAACATTACCCTGATGGTCTTGACCTGTATCTGCATGATTTTATTGATTTTGTGCTGCTGATTTTCTGATTGAATAACTATGGGACAGCACAATGTAGTCACAAACAGTGTCATGTTTACTGGTTGATATTTCAGTGTATTGAACTTTGGAACATTCAGGACAAAATAACAGTGTAATAATAATAATAATAATAATAATAATAATAATAATAATAATAATAATAATAATAATAATAATAATAATAATAATAATATAGTGGATTTGTCTTAGTTCACTTTGTGTAACTGATATATGCAGTAAAACACACTCTAAAAGTGTGCTGCAGTCAGTCTGTATTAATGTGAGCTCAGCATGTTCCTATTAAAAGGTATTCGCTTTGTTTGCTAACTAATTAGTTAATAGTAGGCCCAGGCCATTCCAAAAGGCCCAGGCCATTCCAACACTCTAGTGGCTCTGGTGCGTCTCTGATATTAATATAGATAGTAATTCTCCTGCTGAACAAGTGCAAATATCTGTGAGCAGTAAATTCTGATACTGACATTCATATACTGACGTAAAACTGAAAAACATTCTTTGCTTTTCTTCATTTGGCTATATACTGCAATAACTTATAATAATACATTTTAATAAACTCTATAAATTCTCAAGTCTGACTGGTTTAGAACGTGATAAACTGATCAAGCCCATATGTAAGCTCTCTGCAAAACCTTCTTCTGACCTTTCAGCCCACAATAAATAAAATATCGAGATAAACGTAAATTACGCAACACAGGTCATGTGACTAGTTTGACCTATTAGGTTGTGAGTGTTATCCAAGCTGTAATGAAGGGAATACTCCAATCACATGTCTGTATAAGCAATATTTCACTTTTCATACATGTCAGGACTCTGGCTACCCTCCAAAGAGAAGCTGTGAAGAGTGAACTGGAACATTTACCTTTAATGACACATTCTTTAGCCGTTCTGCAGCTCCTCTGAAGCCGTTAGCATGTTTTCCTCCTCAGCAAAGTGATCATGGGTCAGTGATGTTGTCTTGAAGTCTAACATTGGGCTGCGTGTTTGATTAATGTGAGTTTCTTACGGAGGACAAGAAGGAAGCTGTTTGCCTGTTTTGGTCATGGCTGCTTGCAAGTGAGACTAAGCATGAAAGTGATTCAGAACTTCAGAAATGAACAGTGTGTGTGGACGCTGTGAATGAGCACACAGAGAATAGCAAAAATGTATTCTTTTATTAGTGTAATTAATGAGGAGGGATATTTGGTTTATGTGAGTCCTTACAGTGTTGCGTGACTCTCTCTTGTGCCAGTGCAGCTGGACTCTCGTTTCTAGAACATTGAAACTGGATCCATGAGACATTGCTCATTTCAACATTACGCAGAAAACCACTTTGGATAGTTTTTTCCTGCTTGTTTTTGTTTTGCTCAGTGAGTTTTGTAATAAACAAAGCTGTTCAGTTTATAGAATCACTGTTCATTTGTGATTTCCTGATTATGTCACCTGTTACCTTCACAAATAGGCTGATATACAGATCGGCAATGATGTCTGTTATTGTAGAGATTCATTCCCTGCAAAGTGAAGGCACATGAACATAATAAGATAGTTCATCCTTAACATTGGGGTTAAAAGGTATTCATTTTTGTGATACTGGCTCACAGTGCATCACTTTTTTACATTACGGAAATGGAATTGAGTATATGATAGTATTTAGGGAGCCTAAATACCTTTAAATGTACTTTATACACATTTATGTCTTTCACATACTTATGGACTGGGTTGGTTACAGATATCCTGACTTTCAGTTATTTTTAGCTGGATGGTTTTCACAGCAGATAACAACATTTTGAGTCACATAGGCTATTGTTTTAGCAACACGTCATGTTTGTGGTGGTAGGGTTTTCCATAATAATTGTTAGCAACTAAATTGCAACTAAAGTAAGAGAGTAGTTTGAGGTTTTGTTTAGGCTAGTGTCCTAAGATGACAGCTGTTACAGATAAAACACAGTTTTATAAAGTGAAAAAAAAAATACTATTAGCCTTTTTGACTTAGCTAGCTTGATTTACTAGGCTAACCGTATCAATGTCTGCTAATACCGCAGTTATATATACAGCTAGTTCTCTAGCTCTGTTGCTAGCTAGCAAACTATTGTCATACATCAACACCCCTGCATATAGCATTATAGTAAGACAGTGCTTGTTGTGATTTTTATTAGACTACATCCTGTCTAAAGGAGACATTCGGAGGTAAAGTTAACTCATGTATTAACCAGAGTAAGAGAGAGAAACCTGTCAATGCGCATGGCTAATTACTAATCAGAAATCAATACTTAGGGGAGTGATTCCACTTAAAGAAATTGATCTAAACACTACAGTGCTAGTCTATTGTGAGAGATCAAAATGATAGCATTATATGTAACTTGATTTAAGTTGAACTGATTTTCATATAAATTGCATTTATACAGTGTCATACATATCTGCAGTGGGATAATGTGAATGTGCAGTGGGACAGAAATGATCATAAACCAAGATCAGCCTGTCCTGAGCAAGTGTTTTAACCTCAGTCCATATTTCAAAGCCAACATAAACACTTGACACTATTAGTGTAATGCAGCACTGAGGAAGCAGTACATGATATTTACTTTTGAAGCTGTCACATAGGTAAAGTTAATTATCACTTGCTGAGTTACTGTTTTCCAATGAATACGTTTTCGATAACTTCCTGCCTAAATATCCCAAACTCGGCCAGGCATTTTCAGCAGCTTTAACGCTAATAGTGACGAATGCTAACTTACATGTGGTCATTTGGTTTCCTCACCTCAGGACTCTGACTCCGCTGTCACAATCAAAAGCTCAAAGCAATAAACTTTTACTTTGAGATGAGTTAAGATTTGGATGATGTCGTCAGCAGCGCGGTCCATAACCTGATTCGACAATAATTGAACACATGTTGTGTTGGTCACTCTGTGAAATTTTGTTCTTTTTTTAACACAATTATTGGATAATTTAACACAACTTGTGTTGAAATAGTAAGTGTAGGATAACACATCCTTTCTGAGTGTGTCTACAACTAAATCTAACAGTCTGTTCGTGTGAAAACTGCTACCTTCACCTGAGGCGATTTCAAACAGTCTGTGCTGAGTTGATATGATCCAAGGAGCTGAGCTGAGGGGTCGGGGTGGAGGAGGGGTGCATTGATTCAACTGTCAGTGAAAACGATCTAGCTATTAACCCAATGGTTGGATTGCACAAAACTACCCAAGACTGAGAAAATAACCTAATTAAATGACCCAAAAGGTTCAAGCCTTTGTAGAGTCTCAATTTCAGAACGCCATTTCAGATTGTACTTTTAGGACATATACTTTTTAGGTTTTCTATTGAATTATACCACAATGCTGTTAAATGCTCGATTCCGATTGGTCAGAATGTGTTAATTAATTTTCTAAAAGCACAGCTCTGACAGTAGTTCTGACTGCAAGGTTTATATTAATATACTCATTTTAATATATCATTGTTTCTTTAGTAACAGTTTACCTGTATGGCGTGTATGGTGGATGCTCCACATAAATGGATATTAAACCGTGTGTAGTTATTGATATGTTGTATGGTTTAATTAGTTACTAGTGTAGCCTTGTTTGGAAGGAGTCTCTAGTGTCAGTTCTTTGTAACAGAGCTAAATTTGTATCTTTGTTTTCCCGACATGGGATAGTGTTCAGAATGGAAGGATTTGTGTTTTCCCTGCAACATGACAAGCTGTCTTTTATTGTCTTATTAACTTCAAGAGGAAAAAAAAAGAGACTGGTAAGGAAACTACTGTTTCTAGCTGCTCTGATGTAAGTGACAACAGAAACTATCGGGCGTTCCACAACATTAAATAAATAAAAAGTATCCTGTGTCCCTCTTTAGTTAATTATAAAAATATTTTGTTGTCAAATCGCTGTTGTTTAAGAGGAATTATACACTTTGGGATGTTGTACAGTTATTCTTCGGGATAGATTAAATTGCCCTGAAAAACCACCATGTCTGCAATAAATGACATATTAGGCATCTTAAAATAGTACCTGAGATCTTAAAAAAGTGCAGCCTCTCACTAATTTAAAAAGTAAGGTGGAATACACTGCTATTGTTGCTAATTTATTCAGGGACATGCTTTAACTTTTAAAATCAATACAGCAAAATTTACTCAGAAGCCTTCCACACATGCAGCGATAGCGTGATTAGACTCATTGTGTGTAAGGGGTTGAAAGAGTGGAATGGGCCAGCTGAGAGGCTGAGATGGAGTGAACATCTCCAGCCAAGCATTAAATGTGGTGCAAGTGAGCTGATGCATAAGAGCAGGCCGAACACTGTTCTGTTCCACGGGAGCCCCGCCAGCACTTTCTTTTTCCACCTAGATGGTGACAGTCAAAAACGTCCTCTTGGCTGTGCCGCACAAGTATGACAGCTCTGTCTGGCCGTTTTCATAACAAATATCCTCATGCCTCATGCAGCTATTTTCTTTGTGACATTAAAAAAGAAATACACAAACAACATTAACACTGCTTCATGATTAAATTGTGCAGTAAATGTGCATTGCATTATTTTAGATGAATATAAACCTCACAGACTTCTTTCTCATCTTGTTTCTGCTTGAGAAACTTGGCATGAATGCTAGAAAATTAAACCACACAGTAGAAGAGAAAATAGATCAACACAATTCAATATGTATTAATCACTGTTATATTTGTAGGACTTTTTCCCCCTGTGTCTGCAGGGTGAGCTTTTCCCTTGTCTGCTTCCAGAGAGATATTTTGGTATTGTTTACCCCATGTTTGATTTATCATTGTAAAGCTTGTTCCCTTAATCAAATACAAACCCATCACTATTTTACCTTTTCAAATGCCTCTATCTGAGATCGCATTTATTGTTTTAGCATTTGTCTCCAAGCACTACCACAGGAGTTCCACATCAAATTTACTATTGGGGTTTAGTTGGATTTCTGTCTGGTCTCATATGAAAAGAGTTTTTTTTTACAGAAATTCGTTTATTTTCCACAGACAAATATTCCTGCTCTTCATACTCAATTGTTATTTACTCCAGTCAACACACAAAATAGCTGCAGCTCTTGCTATTAAATGAGTATGAGTATATATTTTCTTTCCTTCTAGTTATTTTCTAGAAATATGTGTTGACGTCCTACAAGCTAGCTTTAAAAAAAATTATGACTCTAAGTTTAGTTTTAAATAATGTTTACAAAAAAAAAAGAAAAGAAGAAACTCATAGTGGCAATTAGGATCAATGTGCATGCATTTACATAGACCCTTTCTGGATACTCAAGCACTTTACATAGTATGGTGTGGGGAGGGATCTCCTCAACCACCACTGGTGTGTAGCATTCAGCTGGACGATGTGACGGCAGCCATAATGCGCCAGAACGCCCACCTAACCCCAGCTATTATAATTATAATTATAATGAAACATATACACTGCACAATACGAAGTGGAGTCGAGTTTGTTTTGTTTTTGTAACATAGTATGTTACAAATATTACTTTTAATGCTATACATTAAAAATTCATTATGCATAATGAAGGTTGCTATATAGTATAGTGCATTTTCATAGGTAGTTATAACAATGTGTATTATGCTTTCAAATGCATTATAACCTGTTATGAATGTGTTGATTGTTCATTACCAATATGGCCTTTGTAGACAGTGTTGCTAGACATTGCAGTATGTCTGTGCGCTAGTGTTGTTTTATGTGAAACATGTTTAATCAGCTTGACTCAAAAGTTACATAAAAAAACCTCTTGAACCCAAAAACTTTGTTCTTTTAAAAGTTAAATATATTATGTAGCTGAGTGCTGACAAATGCTAATGCATTGTATTTCTGAAGGCTGTGGAGTCGATAAACTGTTTATTTTCCAAATTACTTTCTAAAAGCATGTATGACTCAAAGCTGAGGCTCTAAAAAAGCCTTCCTGCTATAAACCTTCCATTCTGATATTTCTTAGTGTTGACTGTTGAAATATATAATGTCTGTTGAATATCAAATGCAGTTTTTGTCCCTTTATGAAACGAAAATGCTCCAAACATTTCGTAAGAGCTCCATTTGAAACAGCCATTAGAAAAATGCATTCACAGAAGGCTGCCCTACAAAGAGTTTCTTGAAGGTTTGGAGGGCATTTAGCTGGAGCTGAGCAAATTAATCTGGACAGCATGCTGCTGCTGAATAGGACAGAGGACATAGAGGTCAGGCAACATCACACGTGAATGGGGTGTCCACTGAGTAGAACAAAGAGACTACCATTGAAGAGGTTCACTAGTGCACTTGACATTACTTGCCCCTCTATATTATACTCCATTATAGAGATAAAGGATATAGGATATACAGGATATATTACCCCGAAAGACAAATCAATGAGCACACATTAAAGTTAGACCTACTATAAATCCTGTTATTCTTCTCATTCTTATCTGACACTCAGTTCATATATGTATCCTCCTTTTTCCTACTTCCACCTTCTTCTGTCTCTAGCAGTGGGTTTGGGTTTTAAGGCTGTATGAATCAATTTATGAATACATTATCAGTATAAACTGATGTGTTCTAAATATATACAAATACAGATACACAATATGAAAGAAAATCTTGCCAGAAATAGTTACAGGCATCCCTGAAGAGGCTACAAATAAGTCGCATAATCTTTTTACTTTCATGCTGGTGAGTGGTCAGATTTGAAGCTTGCAGGATAAAGAAAGATTGCATACTTTAACATGAACAAAATCAGTGCATTTACAGCAAGGCTTTTACAGGTATCGTTCATTCATCTTTATTAACTGCTTGTTTTAGTAACTGCAGTGGTTTAAATTAGGCTGTTGGTTTGTTTATATTTTGGGAAAAAGAACAGACTACATTAACTTTTTAAATATTGCAGGCTAGTACAAACAAACAAGGAATGCGTCCGAAATCGCGTACTACCCTACTACACAGTATCCGATAAGAGGGCTATTATGTTCTCGATAGGTGAGAAATACCTGGATGGTGTACTGCTTCCGGCGAGGTTTTGCAGTATGCAACCGATGGACACTACGTGAGTCAAAAATCCCATTATGGACTGGTGCGGACGAGCTCAGAAAGATAAAATAGCAGAAACATTTGGCTCTTTTTAATTATTAAACCTTGGTTAAACAGGATTGGTTTAACAATACCCGAAGAAATTATTAACTTGTTGAAGGTTTAAAAAAGAAAATAATTGTCCTGGCATTTGAAACTTTTTTGTGATCTCCATCATGCCTTAGCCAGCCAAGCTAATGGCAACGAATTTACCTCAGCCTGTTAACACTGCATACATTACCTTACTAATTCAGTTCACTTTCCTGATGTGCATTTTGCCATTAGTGTAGTTGCTTTAATTTGGTGGTCCCTTTAAGATTTTTGTGTTTATGATGTCATCGGAGGTCACATGACAATGCCAACATGGTTTATGTAGTATGTCCGGGATTGTATTCATACTACACACATACTGGTACATACTGTTTCAAAGGCCGTGTACTAGGTACTGTCTCAGCGCACGGATGCAGCCAAGCAAATACAATGGGATTAAAGAAACTGTCCCGCATACATCTATATTTAAAATTAAACAAACAAATAAACAAATTAGAGCTGCAACAACTAATCGATAAGATCGATAATAATTGATTATAAAAATCGTTGTAAAGGAATGTAGTTATCAATTAGTTGGTCTGTGCACGGCAGGGGTACATTTACTCATTGTTCTACGTCTGTTCTGGAAACACCCATCAGAGAATACGGACCAAAGTTCTGTACCAAATGACGTACTATACACTTACACTGTACCGTCTAGTGTATGACATTTAGAAAGGTAGTATTGTCTGAAATGGAATAGTGTTTTTTTTTACTCACCAGAAGTGTAAGTTGTTTCACAGTTGATGGCAAATAACATCAAATGCACATAATACGATGCTACAAGATTTAGCAGAATACCCAGATTCAATGAAAGTGAATTTCTTCCATTTACTGTTCATGTCAGTGTTACCTTTTATTCCCAACATGACCTCAGTACCATCAGACAGAGGTGCAATTATAACTGTTCTAAGAGGCAAATAAGCACATTTAGATATTTGATTTGGGCCACCTTTACTTTTTTATGTAAACCTTGCACGTGTAATTTAAAAGAGTGTTAAAAAGCTATTAAAAGTATTAAACTGCTTTACTGTAAGTAAAAGTGCAATTATTCACCTTTACTCTGGTAATATAATTGAAGTACATCTTCCAATGACTTACTCAAGTTAAAGTAGAAATATATCAAATTTTAAATTTATAAAAATTTGCGTTTAGTAAATTCTCATGCCAGCACTGGAATCCAACAGAATCCCCACGTCCGAGACCACACTGCGTCCCACAAACATGGCACGTTCACATTCACCGAGTTCTAATCATGCACACATGTTCCCAATCACATCCTTTATAAAGAGACTTTGACCTCTTACCCAGTTGTGAAGTAACACTCATTGTGTGCGTACCTGAATTTACCAAGCCTTGTACTACATGTCTAGATATTCTGGTTTTTAATATTGCCTTGCTCTCTGGTTTTGGGATTTGGGGATTTGCATAGTGTTGTTTGTTGATTGCCTGACTACTTGCCTGTCTCTGTTTATGTTTTTTTGCTTCACATTTTGGATCTGTTTGCCAGTGTTTTTAGTAACTTCTCTAAGTTTACGCAATGATATCACGAGTTCGAATCTCAACAATGTCTCAGCCAGCCGTGGCTGGGAGTCATGAGAGCCACTTGGGCATCAAGTTGGCTGTGCTCTCTGGTTGGGAGAGATGGTTTTACTACTTCTCCTGTCAATCACAGTGGCACTAGCTAGTCATGTACATCTATAAGCTCATGTATGTGGGAGAGAGCAGATAGCACTTTCCTCTGAGTGTGTTATGCTGCCCTGTGACACAACACGAGCAGCAGTTCGGAAAGATGTGGTTGGCTGGCTTCACATGTCTCAGATAAAGCACAAGGAAGCTTTTGTTTTGTCATTTTTTTATCCTATGATGCTGGAGTTACAGTGTTGTGGAAAAAGTATTTACCCCATCCCGTTTCTTCTGTTTTTAGTACATCTCATACTAAATAATTTTAGATCTTGAAATGAAATACAATTTAAAACAAAGGAAACCTGAGTAAACACACAGTACAGTTTTTATTTATTTATTTATTGAAGAAAAAAAAAAAAAAGGTTATCCATCACCTATTATCAAAGTGTAAACCTAATAGTCCCCTTAATTTAAAATCATGTTGTGGCACCTTTAGCAGCAATATTTGCAACCAAATGGTTCCGATAACTAGAGATCAGTTTTTCACTTACTTCTAGGACTAGGACTTACTCCTATGCTTTGGATCATTGTCTTGCTACATAACCCAGTTGTGATTGAATTTCAATTTACAGACTGAAGGCCAGACATTCTCCCTTAGGATTTTCTGGTAGAGAGCAACATTCATGTTTCCCTCAATTATTAAATTTCCCAGTCCCTAAAGAAGCAAAGCATCCCCACATCATGTTCTTCATGGTTAGCAGTTTTTTCGCCACGCCACTCTTCCATGGATGCCATTTTTGCCCAGTGTCTTTCTGATAGTGGAGTCATGAACAGTGACCTTTATCGCAAGAGAGGCCTGTACATCCTTTGATGTTGTCCTTGGCTCTTTTGTGACTTGCTGGATGAGTCGCTGCTTCTGAGAAGTTTCACTACTGTGCGGAGTTTTTCCATTTGGAGATAATGGCTCTCACTGTGGTTCTTTGGAGTCCCAGAGCCTTTGAAATAGCTTTGTAACTTTTCCCAGACTGATGTATTTCAGTCACCTTCTTCCTCATCATTACTGGAATTTCTTTTAATTTTAACATAGATTGTTACTGAGTAAGAACTTTTAACCAACTTCATGCTGCTGAAAAAGTTCTATTTAAGTGCTGATTTGATTGAACATGGGTTGCAGTAATCAGGCCTGGTTGTGTCAAAGTCCAGCTGAACGCCATTATGAATGCAGTTTCACAGATTTGGGAAATTAGTAACTATGGGGGCAAATACATTTTCACACAGGCCCATTTATTATTGAATAACTTTTTTGCTTCAATAAATAACATAATAATTCAAAACATATTTTGTGTTTACTCAGGTTGCCTTTGGTTTATCTTAGATTTGTTTTCATTTCTGAAACAATTTAGTATGAGATCTACACAAAAACAGAAGAAATCAAATCCTTTTTCACAGCACTGTATGAGACACCCTGTTTAATAGCTATACAACATATGCGTTTTATTGAAATTAGGTACAAATTGATAGCAGTGAAGATTAATTAAAATATTAATTAAAATATATATTACATATTTTATACTTCCAAAGAAATTGGTCTAATTTTATTCTGTGTTTAGAAAGTCATCAGCAGCATGAAGGCCAAACTCAACTAAACTATTTTTGCTAAAGCCAGACAGAACAAAATGTATTAAAATATTAAATGAAATAGTGACCTTGTTCTAGGTTCTACCAGCTGCCCCAACCAAAGTATCGAACAAATAAAATGTAAGATTCTGTGTGATCAAGTGGTATTTACCAAGGTTAAACGGTATCTGTAGGGGCTCAGTAAACTGCCTGGGTAAAACCTGAACTATTCTACAAAGGAAGATGAAGATTAGGGATCTATGATTGGCTTTGTAAATATAGTTTGTTCTATATTTAATGAGCCATTATTATTCTGCCTTATAAAGTGGTGAAGACTGATCATAATCAAGGCCACTTCCTATTTAACAGTTGACACATATCATTTCCCCCTTTTCTCAGTTCTTATTACTCTCCTTAAATTCCTGTGCTAAGAGTCCTTGATTTTCTGCAGAGTACATGCAACAGTATGAATTGAGCTGAGAAGAGCTAGAGACCATGTGGCACTTGGCTGACTCAGAGTTGGACCGAAGATGGATTAGGTGCAAATGTGACTCGTCACGACAGAGGGCTCAGCTTGAAATGGATGTTTGGGTCAATGAATCCGACTCTGCAAGTAGATGCATTGGCTTAAGACAGATGGAGGGGAATGGTGGTGAGGTGCAGAGTTTCGTTTAAGTGAAATCACACATTTATTTAAAGGTTAGGTCAAGGGTACGCATGTTAAGACAGGTAATCACCAGGATAATACATATTGTCCAGCCGAGATGAACATTAGTGCTCTGAATGCTGTTCATTTGCTTTGTGAAGTACTAAAACGAGATATTACAATACTTTTTGTTTTTAGTGGACACACATAAGTAGGCACACTACTATTTTATATTTACATTTACATTTATTCATTTAGCAGATGCTTTTATCCAAAGCGACTTACAAAATGAGAGATACAAGCAAAGTGATATCAAGCAGAGAACAATACAAGTAATGCTACTATACAAGATCCATTAATTGAATACTAGAAGAAGTAAAGTGCGCCAAGTAGAGGTGTAAGTGCCTTTTTTTTTATGAGTTGGTGAGGTGTTGACTGAAGAGGTGGGTCTTTAGCTATTTCTTGAAGATGGTGAGTGAATGTGCAGTTCGGATTGAGGTTGGAAGTTCATTCCACCACTGAGGAACAGTTAGTGTGAAGGTTCTGGAAAGGGACCTTGTGCCGCGCTGAGTAGGAATTACTAAACGTCGGTCGCTAATCAATCGCAGATTACATGTGGGAACGTAAGTCTTCAGCAGAGAGTTGAGGTAGGAGCGTCAAGGTACGTGAGCGTCAAGGCCTTGAATTTGATGCGGGCGGCTACAGGAAGCCAGTGGAGGGAGATAAGGAGGGGTGTGACATGGGTTCTCTTCGGCTGGTTGAAGACAAGGTGTGCTGCAGCATTCTGAATCATCTGCAGGGGTTTGATGGAGCTGGCTGGGAGGCCCGAAAGTAGCGAGTTGCAGTAGTCCAGTTTTGAGATAACAAGAGCCTGGACTAGTATCTGTGTGGCCTGTTCAGTGAGGTAGGGTCGGATTTTCTTGATGTTGAGGGAATTATGAAACATTATACACATTAGTCTATATGGCACAATCCATAAGCTCCATATTGGGGCGGCTGTGGCTCAGTGGGTAGAGCGGGTTGTCCACTAATCCACTAACCGTGGGGTTGGCGGTTCGAATCCCGGCCTGGGTGATCCCATGCCGAAGTGTCCTTGGGCAAGACACTGAACCCTAAGTTGCCCCCAATGGCTAGCTAGCACCTTGCATGGCAGCTCTGCTACCATTGGTGTGCGAATGTGTTCTCATTAGTAAGTCGCTTGTAAATGTAAAAATGTAAAATGATATTTCTGTAAAAGCTGCTTTGAGACAATGTACCATTGTAAAAAGCGCTATACAAATTGATAAATTATTATTATAAGTAATTTGATGTTATTGTGAGTAATTTGTGTTATACTGTATTGTTTTTAGTCTGGCACATTAGATTGTAAATGGAACTATGACAGTGAAGTTAAATGCAGAATATTTAAGGTTATTTATGTTAACATTGGAATGGCAGTCATTTCAAACATACAGTACTGCATGTCAGGAGATGTAATTTAATAAATAAATTACTTTCAAATATCATAGAGATAAAAACCCTGCCCCCTCTATTCAAGTAGACAGGATCAAATCATGATATCAGTGCTGATAATATTATCAATGTTATTTGTATTCAAAGCATATCTTATATTATATATGGTCTTCAGTGCTGAATGGAATTTGGGATGATTGGCTGACTTGGACAGTTGAACATTGTACCCTTAAACCCCGAGAAGCTCCTACATTGCTTTAGTGTGCTTTGGTTGATTATAGTGCTGCAAGGTGAAACACATTTTCAGGCATTTGGCCGGCTTAGAGCATTTAAGATGGTGCTGTACACATCAGAATTCACTCTGATGCTTTTTCACGTCATCTGTAGAGACAAATCAGACAGTTTTGCTCTCAGACCCTTATGCCACCATGTTTCATATACCCAACAGTAATGAGTTCTCTAAAATTATCTGCTTTAAATAAGTTTTAAACTAAAATGCATTTAATAAAACCTTATCTATTAATTCAATTGCACCAAACTTAAAACCTTATTTAAAATGAATCCATATTTCGTTAAAGCCATCCTTTAATCCTGGCATATGAGGTACATTTTAATTAACTTTAACTCTGTTGTTCCTTTACTTCAAACTCATTTCAATTTCAGTTAGGTATTAATTTTAATTCATTGCAGATGATGTGGATTTTTTAAATGGCAATATATTTTAGATGGATTTCAGAAACAAAAGAGTTCTACAAAGACTTAAAACTAAACAACAAATTTTGATTAGCTCTAAATTGTGTTTAATTGATTTGGTGTTGGTGCCTATGTGTATGCCTATGTGTCTAACATGTTGTCCTACTTTACTGTCACTGACACTTCTTTTGTCCAACAACTTGATGAAAATGTCCTAACAACACAAATGTGGTGCTGAAATTTCTGAGATCTGAATTTGATATATTTGGCATTAAAACAGTTCTATCTTTTTGACAACATGAGTTAAATTCACCACTGAGTGTATGTGATGAGTTTTCATGCATTCATTCTTCCATTCATTTTCAGCAAATGCTTTATCCTAGTCAGTGTTCTGTAGCCTATTACAGGAACCCTGGGTGTAAGGCTAGAAGGGATGCAGAGCAACATGCAGAGCAACTCACACATTTACACCCATGTTCACACCTAGGGCAATTTTAGAATAGCTAATCCACCTAACAACACCTACCTGAGAACCTGAAGGAAACCCTAACAAATAAGTAGAGAAAAGCTAAAACTCCTCACACTCCTGGAGCTCTGAGGCAGTGAGGTTACCCGCTGCACCATCATGCCACCTTTTATACATTTTACCCCAACAAATTATTTAAACATACAAAAATATAAAGTTGAAAAATTGTGTCTGATTTTGCTCAATATCTTAAAATTACAAAACTACCAGTTAGAACCTTATAATCCCAAGGTCTAGATTAAACATGGAAGCAAAGTGTACAAAATGTGCATCTGATGTGGATGTACATAGACTCTAATTATAGCTGACAAACGTAGCATTTTAGCACTGTTTCACTGTAAACACCATATGCTAGAAAACTTAGCCAAAGCAACACAAATTATCACTGTGTCCAATTGTAGTTGGCCAGACTGTGAATGTTTTCACTTGAAAGCTTCCCTGACTAACAGCAGTGATTCAGCATCACTTCTTCTCAGCATCACCCTGCTTTCTGAACCTTCTCGTGAAATAGTATATGTCATCAGATAATAAAGTTGAGAAAGTCCACTGTGCATCGCATACGATGCTGAGCAGCTTGGTGATAGAATTCGTTATCACTTTAAATGAAACTGACACACTGAATAGAAGGAGATCTGAAATTGCACCATTGCCATGTGTGGGGGAAAAGCCACATCATTATACAATGGATGTGAACATTTCAGCTGGAGAATTTTAGACAATACTTTGTCCATGTAGTAATGCTTCCAGACGGGTTTCTTGTTTTGGCAAAATGCACTTTGGACAACTCATCCCCTAGCTAACCAGAATTAGGACAGAAAATGTCTTTCTTTAATGGAAAAATGTCACACCTCATCAATCATTTGTCATATTGTGGTCTAGAAATGGTTCAGGAAATCTGAACATTCCTGTAGCTGCCATGTGAAGGCTTCTGCAGTCAACCATCAGTTCTCTTCATCTCCGATTAACTTTATCACTGTATCTCATCTGAGAAAATATGGGATCATCCAAAAGTGACAGCTCTTCTCTCAGTCCCATCATGAGTGTTGATGCTGAGCTGGAAGGGCACTAGATGATGTTAAAACACTGCACAGCTGTATGTGCCAGCACTTGATCTACAATTAAGTGCATTGAGCCCTTACGCATAGCTTTGCTGGGAGAGAGCGTCGCACGTCCCTCTTAGTAATTGGGTTGCTGAATTATGGACAGTCCATTGAATGCATTTTCCCATCTACTTGTTGAGAATGCTTGGTTCCATTTTTGGGCTATATACATGTCATACCTATTAAAGCTGGTTAATGGCTCTTTGCTGTACAGGTGCTATACTTTTTAGGGTCAGCAGCAGCACAGCTAATGGATGGGGAATTTTCATGCACCCAAACACTCTAAGCCAACCATAATGGTGCTTTTCTGATGGGGAAATTATCTCTGGGTATGAAATGGGAAATAGAAACTCAAACATCAAGCCAAACACACATATGTCAGATGAATCACCTAGTAAGCTTTAATGCTGGGGCACAAAGAAAAACTGCAGGGTTTAAACCATGACACAAAGTAGATTGCACCCTGTCTTTATTGTCAGGTTCATCACACTGCTTTGACTTTTGGGGGATGAATCACACTAAGCTAGATATCTTCATCTCTAAATAATGTGTGCTGTTTTTGCTCTGTGCCATTGTGCATCCTAGGCATTCCATCACAGTTGACTTTAATGACTGGCAATTCACTTATGCCACTTTTTCGTAACTGAGAGATGATACTGATGTGAGCGGCACTGTCATTTTTCTTCCCTCAAATACTATCTCAGAAATAAAAAAGGACCAGTATATCTCTAATGAGGCTGTGTATAATGAGTCCTGAGCTGCAAGGTAAAAGAGAAGCAATGCTGCAACTGTGAACACAAAAAACTCTGTGGTAGTTCAAACAGTCTGACTGGATCCTTTATCATCATAGTCTTTATATGTCTGTTAAAGTTTCTTTATTCTAGACCTATGATGGATCGACAGAAAGCATTCCACACTTTAATACAGTATACAATACTCACCTAGACTACAACCTTTGCTAACAGTAATGGATAATGTGTAGGGTGTAAGAAGTTTATTTCGAAGAATACTGACCAGCAGAGAGAAAAACGTTGAGAAGTTGGAGCCAATTAAGGACCTACACTCATAGTAACTAAATGCGAGTCACTGCTACAACAGAACATGTCAGTGAATTTTGAAAAATGTTTTAAGGTACATCATTTCCCAGCATCTAATTCTGGGTTCACATGGAGTCTGCTTATTTATTTATTTATTTATTTATTTATTTATTTATTTATTTCAAAACTTCTATCCCCAGTACATAATTTATCATCTGCAGTGACTTGCAAAGTTTTACATTTCATGATTTCTGTGTGAAACAATTAATCTGTACTTCTATTAAAAATTTATCAACAAAAATTTCATGATGCAAGAAATGAAATCATGTGACACAGTGGGTAGCGTTGCTGCCTCACAGTTCCAGGGCACTGGGGTTGACTGGGAGCTCGGGTTACTAACTGTGTGGTTTTTTTGGCTGTTTCCCCCATGTCTGTGTGGGTTTCCTCCTGGTGCTCTATATACCACCCACCTGCACAGACAGATCATGTGATACCGTGAGATGAACTGGCATCCAATCCTAGGTGTGAATAGGTACAATGAATAGTTAGGATAGTTACAAATGTACAAAGAGTGCAAATGGGTGTCTATGTTACACCACGTTATAGCATATGGTAAAGTTGTTTTTTTACCTAATACTATTATATTGCTGATTAGTATGCTTTAATGCTATACAAACAGTGAGAGGTGCTGTTCTGGCAGGAAATTGACTCATTATAAAGTGTTATTGCTTTGGGTACGAATGACCTGACTTGCTGCACATGTGTATCAGTCAGTCACTGACGGGGCTCCTCTGCTTCTCAAAGTGGCCTGCTGCAAGTGCTGAGAGTTCTCCATTATAGATAAAAGTTTGTTGAGGGTTTCAATAATTGTCAGGGTAAAAAGGTGGCACTTAATTTGCAAAAACAAAACAATACAAAACAAAAGTATATACTCATTTGCTAACAATATACAGTATACAGGTGCATCTAAAAAATGTGAATATCATGGAAAAGTTATTTTTTTCCATAATTTAATTTTAAAAATCATATATTAATCATATATTATTAAATATCATATAATATTCATTACATGTAAAGTGAAATATTTCAAGCCTTTTTTTAATCTAGATGATTATGGCTTACAGCTCATGGAAATCAAAAATCCAGTATCTTAAAATATTCCTTATTCATATTCATATTCTTATTCATATTCCTTGTGTCTAGCTACTCTTGAACCAGAGACACTGTCAGAAGAGACTTACCTGGGATAAGGAGAAAAAGAACTGGACCATTGCACAGTGGTCCAAAGTCCTCTTTTCAGATGGAAAATTTTGTAAATTTTGCATTTAATTTAAAAAAATCAAAGTCCCAGAGTCTGGAGGAAGAGTGGAGAGGCACAGAATCCATGTTGCTTAAAGTCCTGTGTGAAGATTTGGGGTGCCATGACATCTGCTGGTGTTGGTCAATGCAGTGTCAATGCAGCGTCAAAGTTTGATATTTTTTGTGCCTGGTTGCCAAAATTATATAAAAAATTGAGTAAAAAAAAGCAGCAACACAAAAGTACAGGTTTGAAAATGAAGTGTGAGTGTAAAGATGAATTGCACATTATGGTAATATACAATTTTATTCCCAGTCAAACTAACAAAGGGTATAAGACGTCTGACTCTTGTCGATTAGAGGCTGTATCAGATGGCAGAGTGGATCCAGAGGCTTTCTGGATTGTGTCCATCAGCACTGCTACCCGCTGAGGTGCTGAAAGCAAACACGTACTGAGGGAGTCTGGTTACGCGGCAAAGTAATTATCTCACAAAAAGTGGATTTACAAGGTGTGACTAAAAAGATCCATTGGGAAAGGCAGTTTGACAGAAAGCCAAATGCCTGTGAAAAACCAAATTTACATCATGCTGATAACACAATCGTAATAGTTTAATTATTTTGTTCATTCATGCATCTTCAGTAACCATTTTATCCTGCTCATTGTAATGGATCCAGAGCCTAGCGAGCATTGGGTGTGAGGTAGGAATAAATTCTGAATGTGAAAGGTATCACACATGTACTTTTACATACTCATTCAAACCTAGAGGCAATTTAAAGTAGTTAATCCACCTACTGGCATCATTTTGGAAAGTGGGTGGAAACTGGAGAACCCAGAGGAAATGAGGAGAACATGCAAAACTCCACACAAACAGTAACTCCACAATAAATCAAACAGCAAATCTTATGTAAGCCTGGACCTAATATCCAACAACCACTTTTTTCTTTCTTGTCTTTTCAGACAGATAGAATCTCAGAGCATGGATTGGAAAGGTATCTTCAGGCTTTTAATGTCATTTGTATTGGTGAGTATGGAAATATTTTATTCATAGTTTTTTTCAGCATTGCAATTTCATATCTAATTGCATAACTTAAGTTGTATCAAAAGATACAGAGGTTAAGCGTAGGGTTAGGGGAGGGTTTTGTATCCATAGTTTTTCTTGCAGCATTATTTGTATGAAATCCAACCACATCACACTTGTTTGTTTAAATTTGCATGATTTTTCATAATATCAGTTTGTATTTGTTGGTTCATGTCTTGTCAAATTCAGGTGCATTTAGGAAATAGGACAGATTAACAAAATAACAATTATTATTTCTAAAATGAATAAAAACTACTACATTTCAGAAATATACTATAATCTGATAAGATAGGGACAAAAAGTTTCCCATCATAGCTGCATTCCCCATACACAATAAAATGTTGTACTTTGCAGACTGACATTTATGACATCTAATGAACACAGTCTAGTCTTTTTCACACCGAAGTTGAATTCACACTGTCTCATGTCTCAAATCCTGTAAATTGTTTTCTGGCCAGTTTTCTCACTTCATTTTTCCACTGTGCAAATCTGTGCCTAGAAAGAGATTAATTTGATGTATTTCAGTACTCCATCAGACACTAATTGCTTCAATTTGTTCAGAAATATGATATGACTCCCCCAAAAAAATGATGAAGAAAAATGACTCCAGGTACAGTCTCTCCAGTGTGCTGTTTAGTGTCAATAGTGTAGTAGGCAGGTCTCATATGGAACATGTAAAACCCTCCAGAAATAATCAGTTATTTTACAGTGTGACAGTGGTGTATAGCGGTCTGGCAGGAGGGGAAGCACTTTGCCCAAAATGTCAAGTGCTTGTCCTCACCCACTTCTCCTCTGTCACGCATAATAAGTGTGCTTTTACACAGCCTGTGTTTTATTCAGGGTTGCTTAATAGGCTTCTGTCACCATTATTTACTGTTATCTATCTATCTATCTATCTATCTATCTATCTATCTATCTATCTATCTATCTATCTATCTATCTATCTATCTATCTATCATCCATCCATCCGTCCGTTTGTCTGTATGCCTGCCTGTCTGCCTGTCTGTCTTCCACCTGACTGTCTTTCTATCTTTCTGTCTTTCTGTCTTTTTGTCTGTCTCTCTGTTTGATGATTTAGTTTGCATTTAGCAAATTTAATATAATATGTGAAATGTTTGAAGCTGTGCTCCTACTTGACACATCTTTACTATTTAATTATTTAAATACAGAAAATTGATTATGTAGTATGATATTTAACTGAACCAGAAATAATCTGATACATTTTTCACACTTGAAACAGTGTTATAGCAGCTCTACCCTCTCTCTTAGCTGCAATAAATACTAATACTAATTGTGTCAGACTAATGGAAAGACAAATAGAAATACTTTTCAACCACTACATTCTCAAAGAAATTAAAATGCAGCATTAATGGTGTTCTTGTGCATTTCAAAAATGTATTTTTGGTTTATTTTTTGTTAACTTTTAACAGAAGAACAGCTGTCTAAATGCTGGTTAGCTCAGAAGTGGCCTTGGCACTGCTATGACATTTCAGTTATTGGTTTTGGCAGTTTCGTTGCTGCTTTTAGAAACCTTGAAGCCACTGGTAGGTATGCATACGAAGGTCTTACCTATTACATAGTGTGAATCATGAAGACGTGTGTGATGAATTGTTGATGTATACTATAAATAATTGCTTGTTTTGGATGGTTGGTGAAATGATTTTGGTCAAAGTTGCAGAAAATGGTAAGTGGTCTGGTTGCAGAGGCTTGTCTTTTCCACTGTGTAGGTGTGCTGTGGAACATGTTGAGTAGATGTGATGTGATTTAGTATTCAAGATCAAGTTTTGCTGAGAGATGAAGTGGCTCTTTGAGCTGACATGAGTGGTGGCCTGGTGGTCGTATGTATGACGTCATTTACTTCAATGTTTGGAGTGACATCATATGTACGGCTGCTAAACTGCTACATGGGACATCAGAAAATCTCTCAAATATATTTCACTTTTCAGCATTTAAGATGTAAGAACAGGAGGATGCAATATTCTTGTGGGTAATATATTTTGGCTTCATTTACATGCATTGATTAAGAGGAAGACAGACAGGCTGCTTCTGAAATACCTCTCATCTTTCTTCAGAAAGATAAGTGTGATGACTCATGCCAGATGCTACTACAACAGATGCTATCTGAAGCATTGCAGAAGGAGCATTATCTATCTGCTTTAGAAAAAATCTGGGCTTCATCTCAGCCACTCTGAACTACACAATAATGACACTAGCTGAGCTCTTGTGTTTATGAACCATTCCTATCGTCACGAGCACATTTTACCATGCTTTAAAAGATCTGAAGTGCTTTTGAAGTATGAAATGGCTGACAGAGAGAACCTGCAGATTCAAAATTTCTAAAGTTTTTTAGTGCTCAATGTAGTGAAGGAATGTGTTGTTGTCATTTCTATGAAGAGCAGAACATAAGCCAGTGTGATACAGTATGTTGATACAGTCTATCAACAGTGCATCTCTTTTTACAGTGGATAACTACTGTGGGTGGAGCGGAGCCTAAAGCCGAACCAACCACAGACTTTTCTCTCGCTCCTGCTATGGGGGTGATGGAGGGGGAACGCCAGATCATGACTGAATCTCAGTATAAATGCCTGGAGCTGTTGAGCAGAGATGGGATACGCAATAAAACAGGTAGAATAAGACACATTTTATCACTTACATTAACTGCACATGTATGGCAGCTTTTGAAAACCCTTCATATAGTGAAATGTGTGATTCTCACTACTATATATATAGTAGTAGTATATATATAGAGAGTAGTATATATACATATATATATATATATATATATATATATATATATATATATATATATATATATAC
>JAFFST010051866.1:239303-267735 GCA_022414735.1 Noturus placidus
AACGTAATTGTAACTATCAGTCTGGGAAGTTTTAAAAAAGCTATTTCAAAGGCTTTGGGACTCCAAAGAACCACAGTAAGAACCATTATCTCCAAATGGAAAGATTGTCCAACCGGGAAGACTCTTTCCAAATGGAAAGACTCGTGAACCTTCCAAGAATTGGCCGACCTTCCAAAATTCCTCCAAGAGCACAGTGACTACTCATCCAGCAAGTCACAAAAGAGTCAAGGACAACATCAAAGAACCTACAGGCCTCTCTTGCATCAATAAAGGTCACTGTTCATGACTGCACTATCAAAGAGACACTGGGCAAAAATGGCATCCATGGAAGAGTAGTGAGGTGAAAACATTGCTAACCATGAAGAACATTAAGGCTCATCTGAAACTTGCCAAGACACTACTTGATGATCCTCAAACCTTTTGGGAGAATGTTCTGTGAACTAATGTGTTGAAAGTGGAACTGTTTGGAAGACAGGTGTCCTGTTATATCTGGCATAAACCAAACTACTCAGGTTGCTTTTGTTTTATGTTGTATTTCGTTTTGAAGATCTAAAACTATTTAGTAAGATATACACACAAAACCAGAAGAAATCAGGATGGGGCAAATGCTTTTTCACAGCACTGTATCTACTACTGATGCATCTTCAATGTGGACAGAAGCACACAGTATTTTAACCGCAGTATTAGCTCAGTTGTTTTAGTATAAAAAAAATTGTATCATTGTTTTAACTGTTCCCTATCATGAAGATGACAAATGTATGTTAAATTTGAATGTTTACACTCAATGTAACAGCACTGTTGATTTTACAGAGACCAGAATTTACTTATATACAGTTAGAGAAAGGAAAAGTATTTTTACAAATATAAATATATTATAAAAGTATAAATATAGCATAAGGAGATATCTTAGGCACCTAAATTCCTATTATACATTTTGTCTAAGATGTATGTTTCATGTCCTCTGGATGCTGGTTAATTAATAATTTTAAAAAGAGCAAATAAATTAAGAATATATTTGTATACCCTAAATAAAGAGTTTAATAAATTTAATTAACATACTACTTTTCAGGGAGAGAAGTCAGTGACCTGCCAGTTGATTTCTTGAAATAAAAATAAAACTGCACCTCAGTGTATCTGAGAGAACTGATATGAACATATTAAGAGCAGATGGCTCTTATCACGACACTTTGTTGTAAAGATCTAACATTATGATTAATTGTGTTCAGCTACTGATCTGTTCTATGGATGTCAAACCTCAGAGATCAGCATGAGATGTTTATGGTAGGGATGTCACTAAGCATCTCCATGCGCAAGTCCTGAATTCCATCTGTTTACAACTAATCTGAGTAAAAAAAAGTTCAATTTAAACTTGGAATAACAAACATATTTTACTGAAATTGGGGGTAATTAAGCTCTTATTTGAAAGATAAAATACAATGAGTGTTTTGATAGTCTTTTACCATAGCCCTAATGCATCAAATAATTTAACAAGGACAGCCGCACTTAAAACCCTTTGAGTGAAATGTCTGCAGAGAATACTGAAGATTTCTTTATGCTAGTGGTTCGGAGTGGCTCTGGGTCTATCATTACTTTAAAACAAACAATAAAAATGTCATGAAGGAATAGTTGTTTTAATTATTTCTCAAAGCTAATGTTGTTGTTTTTTGTTAGTTTTCTTAAAAATGAATCAGAAATATGTATAAAAGTGTGCAAATGTATATGTTTAATTTATCAAGGGAGTGTAAAGTCTTGTCTCATGAGTACACTATAATATATACTGTAAGAAGTATAAGACACAGTCAGCATCATAAATTGCATGCAAAGTTTACACACTAAAAGAGATCTCAGTTTTATTCCTTCTGGTTACGCTGCTAGACACACCAGCAGATATATAAAAATTTTCCGTAAAATAAATTCCGTGTAGTTCTCTATAAGAACCACAAATTATCCTGTGAAAATAATAATTATTGAATGCAGGCCTTAAGAAACAAACAAACAAAAAAAAGGGTTCTTTTCACATTGAATTCTTTACACCTCACCTTTGATGATTTTAAAAAATAATAATAAAACAAGGAACAATCAAGTGACAGTCAATTTACCCCATGAAATCATGAAATGACTAGCATGTTATTTCATTTTGTTTTCTCAATCAAGCTTGATTCACTAATCTTGCAAACAAGGATTTGTCCATTGACATAAATATTTTGTATGTGATAGCTGTTACACTGTGAAAATGTTTCTTCATGCATTTCCCCTTTCTTTTGCGGTTATTCAAATAACTGTCTATGGTTTCTTTTGTGCCAGTGGTTTGTAAAGCTATTCTTATAAATAGACTCATGAAAATGCTGTGCTGTAGTGTGTTCCTTTAATTTATTTTAACAGTTTAACCAGCAGAATAACATTATAATAGTCTCCTAAAGACAAAGATAAATAGTCTCCTTAAATACATGGTTTAAACATAACACATGTACAGTGGGCTTGAAAGTTGTGAACTTTCTATATATCAAGCATCATCATATTTTCACACAAGTCCTAAAAGTAGATAACGAGAAACCCAATTACACAAATGAGAGATAAATATTATACTAGGTCATTTATTTATTAAGGAAAATCATCCAATACTACATATCTGTGAGTGGCAAAAGTATGTGAACCTCTAGGATTCGCAGTTAATTTTAAGGTGAAATTAGAGTCAGGTGTTTTCAATCAATCAGGTGTGAGTGAGCACCCTGTATTATTTAAAGAACAGGGATCTATCAAAGTCTGATCTTCATAATGTATAGCATGAACAAAGGAGATTTCTGAGGACCTCAGAAAAAGAGTTGCTCATCAGGCTGGGAAAAGGTTACAAAACCATCTCTAAAGAGTTTGGATTCCACCAATCCACAGTCAGAAAGATTGTGCACAAATGGAATAAATTTAAGCCCGCTGTTACCCTCGTCAGGATTGGTCGACCAAAAAAGATCACTCCAAGAGCAAGACGTGATATAGTCCACGAGGTCACAAAGGAGCCAGGGTAACTTCTTAGTAACTAAAGACCGCTCTCACATTGCCTAATTAAAAGAATATTCATTTGAATATTCAATGGTGTGCATGACAGAGTTGCAAAGAGAAAGCCACTGCTCTACAAAAACAACATTTCTTTCCTTCTGCAGTTTGCTGATCGAGTTGACAAGCCAGAAGGTTATTGGAATAATAGTTTGTGGATAGATGAGCCCAAAATAGAACTTTTTGGTTTAAATGAGAAGCGTTATGTTTGGAGAAAGGAACTGCATTCCAGCATAAGAACCTTATCTCATATGTGAAACATGGTGGTGGTAGTATTGTGGTTTGGGCCTGTTTTGCTGCTGTCTGGACTACTTGCCATCACTGATTGCATGATGAATTCTGAAATATACCAGCAAATTTTAAAGGACAATGTCAGGACATCTGTTCATGAGCTGAATCACAAGAGAAAGTGGGTCATGCAGCAAGACAATAATAGTAAGCACACAAGTTGTTCTACAAAAGAGTGATTAGAAAAGAATAATTACTGAGTTCTGTACTGAGGAATGTGCAGAACTGATCAACAGTTACCGCAAACGTTATAGGGGTCACACAAGATACTGAAATAATATATAAAGTTATATATTATAGATTATATACAGGTTATTTTCTTAGATTATGATTAATGTTAAAAGTGTAACTGTTACCTGAGGACAAATAATATTGTTGGGGTTTTTTGCATTAATATTTAGTAAATAAAATATAATTAACCATCATCTGAAGGAAATCAAATATTCTGTTCAAATCCTGACCTGGAAGTCAGAATACCATAAAACCAAAAAGTAAGTGTAAGAATATTTTCAGGCAGTGTATGAAATGTTAAAACTAGATTTCTAATGAACAAGCCAAGATAAAACATGCCAAGTGTGGAAAACAAATCAGAGTTACAGTGAAAGCATGAGTGCACGTCAGCATTACAGCATATGAACATTCAGTTACTCTTCAATGTACTATCTTTTGAACAATACACCCAAACAACATAGGATTGTAAATAAATCCCACTTTATACGTTTCATTATTTTGTAGAAATGTTAAATTGCCTTGTAGCAAACTGCATACTGGCATAAAAAAGGGAAAATACCTCACACAGGGAGACAGTAAGCATAAAACCAGTAGCCCACATGATACTGCTAATGTTTTCACGCACATTCATCTCTCTGACGTGTTTCTTATTTTTTTATTGTGGAGGAAAGATTGTTTTACGCCTATTTCCATATAAAACCAGTAACTGAGACCATGAATTTAAAACAGCTGTTTCAGACTCGGGTCCTTGAGAGCAACAGCCAGATCAACAATCAATCATGATTTAGGGTATTTGAGTTTAAAAAGATATACTTATTTTATTTAAATACCGGAAGAGAAATGTTATGCTCTGAATATTTGCGCAGTGAGATAAAGGGAGCAAATTGAACCACATTGCTATTTGTACATAATACTATAAAATATAATGCTTCAATAAATTATGAGTAATAAGAATTAAGTTGGCACAGTGGCTTAGTGTTTGCTTCGCACCTCTATGGTTGTGGGTTCAATTCCCACTTCCGCCCTGTGTGCTCAGAGTTGGCATGTTCTTCCTGTGCATCGGGGTTTCCTCCTGATACTCCAGCTTCCTCCCCTAGTCCAAAGACACGATTTGTAGGGTGATTGGCATCTCTAAATTGCCCAATGTGTGTGAATGTGTGTGAGATTGTGCCCTGCAATGGGTTGGCACCCTGTCCAAGATGTCCCCTGCCTTGACTCCCGAGTTCCCTGGGATAGGCTCCAGGATCCCTACATCCCTGTGAAGATTAAGCAGGGAAGATTACAGGGCGGCTGTGGCTCAGTCGGTAGAGCGGGTTGTCCACTAATCCACTAACCGTGGGGTTGGCGGTTCGAATCCCGGCCCGGGTGATCCCATGCTGAAGTGTCCTTGGGCAAGACACTGAACCCTAAGTTGCCCCCAATGGCAAGCTAGCACCTTGCATGGAAGCTCTGCTACCATTGGTGAGTGAGTGTGCACTTGTAAGTCTGCTAAATGAATAAATGTAAATGTAAGCAGTACAGAAAAAGGATTAATGGATGGAAGTCTTAAGTCAAATTTAGTTGTTCTCATCCTCCCATAATACTAATAATATACTCTACTGAAAATATGAATATTAAGAATATTGATAATAATACCATTTGATTTTTTTTTTTTTTTTTATTTTTTTAAAGCAAATAATACTATTAGTACAACCCCAATTCCGAAAAAGTTAGGACAGTATGGAAAATCCATGCAGTCAAACAAACAAACAAAAAGAGCCATTTGAAAATTCATTTCACCTTCTACTACATTGCAAACACAATATTAACAAATTGTTTGATGTTTTACTTTGTGAATCTTATTTATTTTTGAAAATATACACTCATTGGGACAGTTGACTGTTTACCCATGTGAAACATCACCTTTTCTTTTAATAACAAGCATTTGGGCGCTGAGTGAAGACACCAGTTGGTTAAGTTTAGCTAGCAGAATTTTCCCCCATTCATCCATTATGCATTTCTCAGCTGCAACTGTACATGGCCTTCATTGCCTTATTTTGTGCTTCATAATGCGCCACACATTCTCAAACGGATACAGGTCAGGACTGCAGACAGGCCATGCTAGCACCCACACTCTGCTTATGCAACTATAACACCCTAAAGTACTATTTTCTATCAGTTTTTTTTTTCTCTGAACAGTTTTGTGTTTTTGGTGTTTGCGAATCCTCATTGCTTATAATAAAAATCCCAACAATAATCTTAATAATCCTGACTTTGAGTCTTAATAGTGCTATCAGTATCATTTAATAATATTTCCAATAGTACAGTATTGACACAAAATTTAAATTATTATGATTTAAATATTTATTTCCTTTGCCCGTCAAATAATTCAATAAATCAGTCATAACAATCAATTTTGTGAATTTTAACTTTAACTTATTAATTTTCATATATTAAAATGTTACTATGATGGAAAAATATATCTCACAATACATTCATATGAGTTTGAACTAACTACCATGATTTCATTTGATTTCATATTGAGAAAGTTGTAAGAAAAGGTAATCTGGCATTGGCAAGGAAGAAATTTGACATGTAACACAATGCACTTGCACTATTATTGGCACTTACAGCACACACAGACTCAGTGGTTAGCCACAGAACTGAACTAGCCAGGGAAACTAACAGCGAGTATCAAAACCCAACAGACTTCCACTGTATAGTAAACACAAACAAGTACCTGCCGACAGAACAAACAATAAACACATTTCTCATAATAATTTCAAACACTTATGCTAATAAGGCAAAGACATTAAACACTAAAATATCATGCAGCCACAGGGGCTCATGAAATTATGAAAAGTTATGAAATTGCAAGTGTATAAAAAAGGGTCAAATTATTTTTTTATATTTTACCTCACTACATTTAAATATTTATGTATAATTCTGATTTGCTACTTACACTCTTTCCATCCTTAGTCAGAGCACTGTGGAATTTCAGTGGAACTTCAACCTCATTTAAAACACCTGATTCACCATAACAGGGGCTTGAGAGTACTGGAAAAGGTGAATTTGGTATTTTAAGATTGAAAAAAAAAAAACCATGAAGACTATCACACTCCAAGACCAGAGTGTGATTTAGAATATGATCACATTTGCACCCAGACAAAATTACCCAAAAAGTGTATAAATCAGAGACTATTTTTAAGAACATTGCAATACTGAATTCTTATCTATCAGACTTTGTGTCTTGACCTAAAATAGATCAAACAATCAACTACAGTGGTCTCTTACACTAGATCTAGAATCATACATTCATTTATCTTCCAGAACAACTTTATCCTGATTACAGTGGATCCGGAGCCTATCCTATACACATTTACACACGTTGTTTTCCTGCAATAAGACACGAGTGTTTCCACATATTTTAGTCTGAAGAAAAAACGTTCAGGGCAAAATGTGATTTATTTTAAAATACATTTTACTTAATTTTGTTTTCTTAACAATAAATTTGTAACACAAGTAATGTAATTTTACTGACATCAGTAACTGTAATCAAATTATAATGCATTACATTACTGCATTATCAGAAAAAGTCATTCGATTAGTTTGTAACTCTTCAGGGCACCATGCACATACAGTACACGTTCACACACTAATTCAGACCTAGGTGCAGTTTAGTGTAGGTAATCCACCAGCATGTTTTTGGGCAATGGGCGGAAACCTGAGAATCAAGATGAAGAGCATGAGAAACACCACACAGACAGTAAACCAAGCTCAGGATCAAACTAGGGACCCTAGAACCAGCCTTCTATTTCTCCAAACATAGCTTTGTTTACACATGTATCCTCTCATAGGCGCTTTTCAACTCATGTGTTTAAGGGTACTTCCACACACATTAGTGTTATTATGTAATTTACAAGGCAAATCAGCTCTCAGAAATTCATTAAGTAAGTGGACTCTTAGAAACCCTTCATGCCTGTATGATGCACAAAGAGTAGCCTACCAATGCTTATCTTGCATTATTAGTTCTCCTCTCCATCCTTTGACATGTGGACTCAATATAGGTACATTTAGCTGTTTATGCATAATTTAGCATAAAGCAATTTAATTGAGAACACAGGCAGCAGGAAGGTGGGAGAGGGAAGGATCTGCTCATGTGTCATGGCTGTAAAACCATTTAGTCTCACAAAGTCTTGGAGACAGATGTGAAACGCTGATAACTGGATACCATTAATGTCCAGAGGATACAAAATAATCCAGGGTAATAGCAACAGGAAGCTTTAGGCTGATTGGCAAAGCAGATTAGCTGAGCTAATTCTTTCAGTCTCCAGAATAGTCTGATCAGATTTTTTTAGGTGGTATATAGAATTACTGTGCAAAGACAGATCACAGTGAAACTACAGGATGTTGTGTAGTGAAGGAAAGTTTTTTTTTTCTTTTTTAAATTACATATATGCCTTCTTGATGCAAGATTTAAACAGCAGCGGTAACAATATTTTCCTATGAATGTGTGTCCACTGAGAATAAGATATGGCATAGAAATGCCTATACTGAACATTCAAACCGACCACAATTTACTAAATTAAAAGAATAAATGAGGTTTTATTCAAATGCTAACCCAAACTGTAACTCTAGGCTCAAGATTAAGCTGGCTTTACATTGTACAATTTTCAGCCCAGTTTCACTGTTGCAGGCAAAAATCACACGTTGTAAAATAATTCTATAGTTGTGCAATTGAAGGTCTTAGAGAGCGTAATATGATGTGCTCACTGGTGGTTGATTTAGTACTACTGTAACCAAAGACAGTCAAAAACAATGTGTCAGTGTCTGAAATGTTTTATTAAAGTCTCAGAGTGTGACCACTGGTACCACACTCATCTCAAAACAACTAATAGGCATAGGATGATGCACAACTCATGGGACAGCTACAAATATAGTCATCGCAATGGCAAAACAAAACAAAATATAAGAATTAAAAGAGGCATGGACACTGTATGTAAATAAATAGAGGATTAATTATAGCTCCCATCTAGCTAATCCCAGCAAACTAATCCCTGCAAACAAGCACTTAAAGGTGTATTTACCATATAACAATAAATTAATAATAAGTTTCCTGCCTCCCATTTGAAGAGTTACAAACCAGTGCTGCATTGCTATGCATGACCAGTTTTGAACTTAGCATCATGTCATACTGTATGACTTGTTATGGGTGTTTGAGACCATCTTGTAAACAATGACTAGTTGGAAATGTTTAATGAATTCACATGGTTTTAATGTTAACTTGAAAAGTCTGTACATTCCTCTGGAACTGTGTGTACTTGTTCTGCCCTGAGAAAAGTGCCAGAATTGCTTTCATGTGTTGGTGCTTACACAACACATTGGTGCAACACACTGTGACATTTATAAATGACCATCCTGACAGACATGCACAACTTTCAAAATTTAAGTAATGCTTGGTCAAATGAGTATAGGTCAAGCACTTTACCTTGTGGTCTACATCAAGCTCTCAGGAGACTTATGAGTATACATTGAGTACAGTTTGTGAGGTGTACAAATTATGCTGAATTAGGTTGAGAGAGAGAGAGAGAGAGAGAGATTTATTATTGGACAGTACAGTATTTACAGTAAACCCATAAAGAAAATAAGATGCCCTCAGAACATCACCTGAGTTATTTACTGTTCTTATTGATATGCTATTGAAGTGAAATTCTATTCTGCTAGACTACTTCTTCATGAGTAACAAAAATTGTTAAATTTGTTATTACATGGAATCTTGCTTCCTTTCATTCTGGACTGCCAGGGTGATTTCCTTTGGAACTAAGTGAGTATTTCCATTGGTTAGTTTCATTACTGAGTACCAGTAGCAAAGTCATCACCTCATTACTGTGACCGTGACCCCATATGGGGATCCTATAAATTGTTCTTGATGTGTCCGGTTTGTCCTCCAGCCATGCTCATCTTGTCAAGGAGTTGAGTAAGTGGATTCAATATGAGGTCTTTTGTATCTTGCTAATTTCATTATAGTTCAATTTGTACTATTATAAGAGTGTTCACTGGCACACAACTTAATGGTAATTATAGTGTTTATAGTGTTTCTCACCACCGTTGACAGCGTCTTTAGAACAGACATGTGATCTATTGTTTGTGTCAGCATGTAGCAGAAAATTTTATGATTTTATCAATTCCTACTGGATTTTGAACCGCTCAGTGGAGTTGGGTGATGGACAATGATCAATGCCCAAATTGTTTAGAATTGGTGCATTTTGACAAGCATATACACAACCTTGCCATAAATACAGCATAATGTCAAAGGTGATGTGAGATATAAATACTGATGAGTATTAATGATCTTTTCTCTGATGCTGCATGGTTGCAGTATGGAGTAATATGAAAAAGCAGACATCTGAAATCTGCTAGGGAGGAAAAAGGTAAGCTGTGATGTTGAGGCAGGAACATAAATAGGCTAAAATCTCAAATTCTCTTCACCCAGGGATTTCCCCTCCATGACAGTTGTAATAATAATAATAATAATAATAATAATAATAATAACTACCTGAGGTGTGACAGCACGTGCTTCTAAGTTTTCATTGACTCTTTACTGTTGAGACGTGTGTTTGTTTTGGTTTTTGTTCTGTCTCTGCCCTTGCTATGTTATTTCTTATTTCTATGCAAAGTAATAATAATTATCAATTTGTATAGCGCTTTTTTACAATGGTACATTGTCTCAAAGCAGCTTTACAGGAATATCATTTTTACATTTACAAGCGACTTACTAATGAGATCACATTCACACACCAATGGTAGCAGAGCTGCCAGCTTGCCATTGGGGGCAACTTAGGGTTCAGTGTCTTGCCCAAGGACACTTCGGCATGTGGAGTCACCCGGGCCGGGATTCGAACCGCCAACCCCACGGTTAGTGGATTAGTGGACAACCCGCTCTACCAACTGAGCCACAGCCGCCCAAAGTACTGTTTCTGTGTATTGCCGCCAGTACTCTACCAAACCGTCTGTCCCATGTTTCTCATTCCGTGGTTTTTGATCCGGTTTTTGTTTTAGGTAGTGATTCACGTGTATGCCCTGTTTATGCCTGTTTGCTGATGGCATGACCCTTGTCTGATATGGCCAAACTCCATTCGATTAGATTAGGTTGGCGGTTCGATTCCCAGCCCATGTGACTCCACATGACGAAGTGTCCTTGGGCAAGACACTAAACCCCAAGTTGTTCCGGATGGCAAGCTAGCGCTTTGCATGGCAGCTCTGCTACCATTGGTAGTGAGTGTGAGTGTGAATAGGTTACAAAAGCGCTATATAAGTGCAGACAATTTACCGTAACATGACAACAACAATGAAATAAATAGGAGATAGCAGCAAGCATTAGACAAATGCTTATTAGCAGCAACGCAACTGCACTGAAGTGTAGTCTTCTGTAGAAGTGTAGTCTTCTGAGGAGCTTATTACTACTGCATTTACTGCATCTCATTACATCTCATTCTCTAAACTTGAGCCTGGTAAATGCACTGAAGATTGGTTTGAAGACTGCGTTAGTGAAATTGAAACTGGATGTTACACTCAGCACAGCTGAACAAAATGTCTGATCCATTCCATGGTATAGTTGCCCAAGTGAGAAAATGATCTAACCCACAGAGTATCAATTTCATTAAAGAGCTGTTATGTTCACACAAAAGCATGAAAAGCTGCACAAAAGCATGGCTGCAATGGCAGAAACAGAAGCACTAATATTGAGATTATTGCCATGGCATATTAAGAAACCTACTAAACTTCTCACCTTATAAATGTGTGACTATGACCACCAGGACCATTTGGGTTGACAGAATGGACAGAGGATGAGCATGAAATAGTGGGGTCATGGTCAGTGTCACAAGGTGGTGTTAATACTTGTCAAGGAAATGAGCGAATGGGAATACCCCACTATTTCTGAGGGAAACCACCCTGACAGTCCACCGCGTAGTCGCAGAGCCTTTGTTACTTTTCCTTTTCAACACTGATATCAGGGCAATGTGACCAAAATATCATCTGATTCTTTTCTGACTAAAGTAGTCTACATAATACAGTAAGGCTTTTTTAAGCTAGCTAAATGCATACAAAGATCAATTGCATATACAAATCAAAACATTTTGAAACGAAAGCATTTTTTAATAAAGCAGTGTTCAACTACATTACATAATTATTATTAGCATTATGTCATGCTGTGATTTACATTTGCATCAAATGATAGTTTTGGATCCTGTCTGCGAGCTCATATCCTCTGTGGCAGATTTGATATAATGTCATATTGCAGCAGTTGTTGAGTTCAGTCGATACAATAGATCTCTAAAACATGTCAGCTGAAAAGCTGAATCGATATAAGGAATTATTGCTTTAGGTATGTGACACAGATAGATTAGCACAAATAATACAAAGAGCTACAGTGGCAGAAATGCAAGGTCACAGACTAAACCCTTTCCTGGCATTGCTTGCATTCACAAGGTCTATAACTATAGGTTTGAAGGTGAATTTTAATGCTTAGGTTTGAGATAGTGAGATACTAGTAGGGCTAAGTACATAGGAAAGTGTTTTCTTTTTGTATATCATTTTAAATTCTACTCATGTTCTAGCATAGAGTAACATTGCATAGGTTTCAGAGAACATAGAATAGGGGAGAAGATTTATTGCTCAACAAATATAACAATATTTAGGAATTTGAGCAGCTTTTTTTGAACTGTGACTAAATGGTCTCATTTCTTTATTAGACGATTTCACTTTCAGCGCAAATAGGTTTGAATGTTTGGGGCATTTTCAATTAAATAAAATGTTACAAAACAATACAGTGTTTAGGATTTGGATTAGGATTTTAAGATTTAATTGGAAATAAATGAATTGTGTTCATATAATGGAATAATAATTTTGAAAAAAAAAAGATGTAAGCATAAATGAAATCCTACCTGCAGTGTGACCGGGAGACAGTTATAAATAATCTACAGAAGCTTTACAGAAGTAACTGCTCAATGCTCAGTTAAAATTGGGTAGGGGGAATTCATTAATTATGGTACACTGCTTGATTGTTTTGTCTATGGTGACCAAACTACTACGTATTATCTGTTATTATCCTATCACATACATACATCTTTTACATTCAATCTATTTTAGGGGGACTTTACATTACCAAAAAAAAAAAAAAAATGGAACAAAACTGTTTTGTTTGTTTGGGGTTCTTTTGTTGTTGTTGTAAATTTAGGAAATCATATTGCAGGTATCTGGGGATTTTAAATTTTTTATTTTATTTTCTTGACCCATTTCCTGGGATGTGTGTCCTTTCACATTACATATTTCTGACATTCAATCTAATTTTTAAAGCTATTATAAAAATAAAAATCCTTACTTTGTTTTTAATACAATAAAGTAAACTTGCCTGAATATCTTGCATGATACAATATAATATAATTTTATATTTAGTAGACTGAGTGGCTTTTTGGAACTGCGAGTACATCAGCATACCACTGACTTTAGCTTTGGGACAATGTGAGCATTTAAAGAACTGAGTCAGCTCTATTGAGAAACCTGGCTTGGTAACTACACCATCTGCCTTCAGTTGTGTGGGGAAAATAACTAATCATAATTATAATAAAAACAATTTTTACCTTTGATGAAAAATGTTATATAAGAACCAAGAGATATGTATAGGTTGGCAGGACAGCTCAGCTTTACAGCCATACAGTAAACACACTGACATTTACGAGAAAGTATGCCACATGGATGACTGCTCCCACAGAACAATAAGGAAAATGTCAAGGAGAAATTTGTTGTCCACTTTCAGCTTAACCGAGCATCTAGCAGCAAGCACTGGTGAAAAGAAAAAAAAAAAAAACAACAACCTTGATTGTCTTTAATTTATTTGTAATGGTAATGGTATTTAGGTGATAAAATTTTAAATAGTCTAGACCCAGTGATTTCAGTGATGTCCCTCTGCCTCCTAAAGGATTTTCAGGATGCTTAGAGTTATCTTAGAAAAGTCACACGTCTATGATTTTCTCCTACTATAAATTGCTATTCAAATGTCATGGTACTACAATAATATTTCATCTGTAATTCATGGTAATGAGCATGTGCAAATCAGGGGACTGGGAAAACCATTAAAGTGCAGTTAGTAACAGCAAGTCAGCCTCTGAGGATTTATTAATCACATCCAGTGACTGGATATAAGTACAGAAGAAAATCTGTGACTGCCCTGAGGAAACCATGGCTCCTCACCAGCAAATAAAGTCAGAAAGGGAAACTCACTGATTCAGATATGTTCAGATGGATAGCAAATTGGAGCATAAAAAAATCGGACTATTTAATGGATTGCAGTGGGGAGAGTCTTAGTTGTGTGTTGCACTGTCTTGGACTGATGCATTCAATCCTAATCTAGTGTTCCTTTGGCCTCTGACATCTGTTTAAATCAGTCAGATTTTTATAAATACTCACAAAACACTCTGACAATAGAAATTAATAAAACATATGCAGAAATAAAAAGGGGGAAAAACTCTTCTTTATATAGCCAATACTGTGAAATTCTAAACCTAATGAGAAACTAAATTAACAACATTCTAATTAAAAGTCAAATTATTCAGATTGTGACCCTTTCCATCTAAGCTGGTTTTATCTCTTGAGCCTAGTAGCGAATGTTTTATGCAGTAGAATAATCTCTATTTTTTTTTAGGTATGAGAAAGACTCCAAGTAAAACACATCTGTCACCGCCTGTACCACATTTAGCCTTATCAGACAAGCAATCGTTCTGTTAACAACTTTCGTAACGTAATTCATTTAAAAACATCGGTGTTTCCAATTAGGGAAAACAAAAGCATAATAACTCTCTATTCAGCGTTAATTAAACAGTATCTGTATTGCTGAATCTTTAGGGATCGTCGCTAAAGTGCCACAAACAAGAAAAGTGATCAAATTTGACATTAGCAGTCACCTGATAATATTAATATTAATCCTAGCCACCTTTGCTGTATAGGATCTATGAAATGCAAGCCACTCCAACCAGCTACTGCACACACGGGCAAACTGATTAGCTGAATGTATGTATTTATAATTAGCTGAAGGTATTTACATATACTTTCCATGTGTTCTTTTCTGTCATCTGTTGTAATTGTAATTGTTTAACCAATCTCACCTTTCTAAGTACAGTTTTCTTTGTGATTTTCGACAGCATTCTAAGCATGTGCAGGCGTTTGAAGCTTGTTTTTCAGAGGAGTAAAACATAATTTAAGCTGGAAAGGTCAGTTGGAGATTTGTGTAGTTGAAGTGTGGGTCCTTACTTCAAAATATCTCACTTAACATCTTTTGCTAAAGATCTCTGTCTTTGCAGTGGTATTTGCACCATGTTATTATAGTACTCACTCTCTCTCTCTCTCTCTATCTATATGTCATAGTTTTATACAACCCCAATTCCGAAAAAGTTGGGACAGTATGGAAAATGCTAATAAAAACAAAGAGGAGTGATTTGCAAATGCAGTTTGACTTGTATTTAAAAAATACATGTATAAAGACAAGGTATTTGATGTTTTACCTAATCAACCGCATCATTTTTTGAAGATAAACGTTTATTTTGAAATTGATGCATACAATAGGTGAAATAGAAATAGGTGACACAATCGTCTAATCATAGTACATAAGGAGCCTCCAAAAAAACTCCTAGTCCTTCAAGATCAAGGATGGGTCAAGGCTCGCCACTATTAAACAGGTGTCTCAGGAATCTCCAGCAGGATGGTGGGCAAACATGTGAGGAGAATGGATGAAGGTCTGATGATGATGCAGGAGCTGGAGGATCGCCTGAAGGAGCAGATTGACAAACTGGAACACGTCCGCCTGGCTGCAGCAGAGCTGAAAGAAAACCTGTCTGTGGTGAGAGGCTTTAAAAAGAATCCAGAGAGTCAGATCATTTGACTCAGCTCACCAATAAGAGTCGACTCTTTCTGCTCCTGAGTCACTCACTGCCGTTTTGTTGTGACGCCACGTTCACACAAGAAAGCGACGAATAAGCGTTTTTGTTTCGACACAATTACGCCACAAATCTAAGCGATTGTCCCGAACGATTCTTCGTACCAATCCTACGCTGTGCATATGGTCCGGCATTTCTTCACTTCACTTTAGTTCATGTTTTCTGTTTTAACTGGAAAAACGGAATACAAATGTTTATATAAGTGCAGTGTCGGACCTGCATGATCGGTCTCGGAGGTCCTACTTCTGGATGGAGCTCTCATCTACTCCAAATCCAGACTGCTGGGACAAAGGCTTTTCAAAGCCAAACAGATTACATATAGATCAATAATAATCTCTTTAAGAATGTCTGTTGTGACCCAGATGAGGATGGGTTCCCTTCTGAGTCTGGTTCCTCTCAAGGTTTCTTCCTCTTAAACATCTTAGGGAGTTTTTCCTTGCCATTGTCTCCACTCATTGTCTTGCTCAGTTGGGATAATTTCTCACTTTTACTGTGTGTGTACTGTGTTTATATTCCTGTAAAGCTGCTTTGAGACAATATCTATTGTAAAAAGCGCAATACAAATAAAATTGAATTGAATTGAATACTATGCAAAGCAGAAGCCATACATCAACATTGTCCATAGCGCCACCGACTTCTCTGGGCTCGGTCTCATCTGAGATGGACAGTAGCACAGTGGAATCATGTTTTGTGGTCCGACGAGTCAACATTTCAAATAGTTTTTGGACAAAACAGCTGTCGTGTTCTCTGGCCCAAAGTGGAAAAGGACCATCAAAGCTGTTATCAGCATCAGGTCCAAAAGCAAGCGTCTGTCATGTTATGAGGTGTGTCAGTGCCCATGGCATGGGTAACTTGCACATATGTGAGGGCATCGTTAATGCAGAAAGATATGTACACATTTTGAAGCAACATATGCTGCCATCCAGAGCAGGACAACGCCAAACCACATTCTGCCCGGATTACAAGTGCATGGTTGTGTAAGCAGAGAGTGCGGGTGCTAGCATGGCCTGTCTGCAGTCCTGACCTGTCTCTGATTGAGAATGTGTGGTGAATTATGAAGTACAAAATTAGGCTACGAAGGCCTTGTACAGTTCCGCAGCTGAAGAAATGCATAATGGAAAAAAATTCCGCTTGCTAAACTAAACCAGCTGGTGTCTTCACTCAGCACCCAAACGCTTAATAAGTGTTATTAAAAGAAAAGGTGATGTTACACAGGGGTAAACAGTCGACTGTCCCAACTTTTTTGGAGTGTGTTGCAGTCGTCAGTTTTGAAACGGATGTATATTCTCAAAAATAAATAGAATTCACAAAGTAAAACCTAAAATAATGTGTTAATAGTGTGTTTTCAATATAGCACAGGATGAAATTAATTTTCAAATGATTCTTTTGTTTTTTTTTTTTTTCTGTACTGTCCCAACGTTTTCGGAATTGGGGCTGTAGATTATGTATATCATTTATTCTCATCAGTTAAGCCCTCTTGTTTACATTCTGCTCCTTTAAATTTTAACAATTTACACACACACACACACACACACACACACACACACACACACACACACACACACACACACAGAATGCCAAAGGATATATACCCCATCATTCCATTTGAGAGGTGTTCTAACAGAAAAACTTTATTTTCTCTCCACTTCACCTTTTTGTCCTCCCTGGGGGAACAGGCAGGGTCATGGCTATTACACATACAACATGAAGAGAACATGGAAAAGTTGTGTAACTAAGCAGAAACAAACGACAAACAGATCTCAAAAAAAGAGCTCTGAGTTGCCAAATTTTTCAGCTGTGACCCTAGAACAATGCCAAGTCCGTTCTTCCTAAGGCCATTTGTGCTGGAACATCACTCATTTCTGCGCCTCATGGGTCCGATTCATTAACATGCGCCACATTTCCTTGTGTCAACACGCATTTCAGACAAGGTTGACATGAGGTAATTATGTGACAGTTCCCAATATACTTAATTTATCCCAAGTATTGACATGCACAGCTATTAAACAGATTAGGCTTAAAATATATCTTATTTTTATCAGATGTGCCAGAGTAAAAATAAATGCAAGTCTATTTAACAAGGAAACAAGCTTGTTGGTATTTGTAGGGATACACATTTTCCCATTTTGACCTTGCTGAAGCCATCCAGAGGTCTTCAATGATTTTTGCATCGCAAAGGGCAAGATAGCAGGTTAAATGCCCTAGCTTTATTCTCTTTTGCAGCATCAATCAATCAGCAAGAATATTTCTGTCTAAAATAGGGCTGTACCTAAGACTAATACATTATTTAGAAGGATTAGTTCATGTCAGATATGAATAGGAATTTTAAAGAAAGCTTGGTAGGAAAGGTCACAGGACATCTGGTTCAGACAAGTGATCTGCATCGGGATTGGGATCCCCTGGGACGCAACAAAAAAGTTGAGCAAGCAGGAGGTTTTTACTTTTATCTGATTGTGAACGAGCAATCACATATGAAGTTTATGGGACAAACATGATACATTTATAACTTTCATTCATTCATTCATCCTTAGTAACTGCCTGGCCAAGGCTGTGGTGGATTAAAATGGGCTACTAGTCTGTTAATACACTAACCCTGGGAAATTAGAAAATGTGCAAATTTTAAAACACAGTCCTGTGCACATCTCTAGCTGAGACCAATTATGAACTTGAGTGGCATAGCTGAGGAACTGTCAGAGCAAGAATTCAGACCATGCTGACACACTAGAAATTTCTACATCTGTTTTCCCCCTCAATGTTTCCACAGGCATAATGTTTAAAACCTTTTGAATTAGACAAACGTCCGCTTCAGATTTAAATCTGAATACAGGTGTTTGTTGCATTAAACAGATACAGATAGTGTGATTGTGTTATATCTCTTGTATAAAATAACGGTACAGTCTTGTTTGTCATACAGTTTCGGCAAACATTTTACTTTAAGACTATATTCATAGTGCTACATGTCACCTACATAACTAATAATGAATAATAACTGACATAAAACCACATACACATTTATAAAGGACATCATAATGAACAGGTTATGTATATTTTCCTAGGCCCTTAATTAAAATGGGTTTCATTTTATTATTACTAAGATCCCTTTCATGGATTGATACATTTTCGTGGCAAAATAGTCTGTGTGAAGAGGATTCTGTGAGCCTCAGGGTTATATCACAAGGAGCTTAATATTCCCTGTAGGTCCAAGCTTAGTGAACAGATCTGAGGAGAGAAGTCAGAAAAAGAGTGATCTTAAAGGCCCACATGAAAAGTACATGAGGACAAAGAATTCTGGGCTGACCTCAGCCTTGTGAGAAAATGGATAATGGATCATGGACTGAAGGACTAAAGATTCACAGACTGAAAGGTTGTTTAGGAAACCAAAATCTTTTTTTCCTGGAACCTTTGCATGCTTAATTAATAATGACTAATTATCCATTTAAAGAAGGTTCAATCTATTAGCTAGCTGTAATAGCTAATAGACAGATAGCTAGTTGTCGTCTTAACAACAACTGGTTTCTACCGTATTGTTCAATTTTAACACAACCTACATCTAAAAATGACTTTATATATGTTCTTGCAAAGAAAATCATGAAAAGCATTTAAAAGAAAAATCAACTGCAGTGTGATAGATCTCTTGAATGGTGTACTGTTAAGGGTAATGAAAACGCAGTGCCATGTGCCACTTAATTGTACTATTCGTAGAAATGTAGAAAACTGTGTATGGGAAGACTGTAAACTTTACTGATCTTCATTATTTGTGTTACCCAACACTGTTCAAGTGTGTTCAAGTGTTGCAATACCATCTGGGTCCAATAAAATTCACAACAGCAAGTTTGACGCATAGCAATAAATACTACTTCACAACTTCTGATGCCATTTGAAACATGACCCTTATTCCATAAAATGGATGTAGGTGGGTTTCCAGCTCACTCATCTTCCATGTCTGACAAGCAAAATAGTTTTGTATGCAACAAGTGGGTATTTAATCTGCATATAATAATAACCATGACTGACACTTAGCAGTCCTGGTTACTGAGAGCTCTCGGCTAAAGCAGCTCAAGAGGGAAAAGGCCATTATTAGCTTTGGTGCCTGCCAAGTCTTAGTCACTAGAGGCCATGAATCACACGAAAAGCAAAACCTGTTATATCTAAATGGTTTTGAGATCAAGAATAAACGTGTAGGCTCCTAGCCGAAAGACAGATCACATTTTCCATTCTGCTTTTAGCATAACAGTAGATAAACCCATGATTACCTGAGACTCGTAAATTTCACTCACTCACCCAGTCCGCTTATTGTGGATGCACAGAGGTATGCTCACGAAATGGTGATAAAATATTTACAATGAAATCCTACACTAGAACAGCAACTTCCTAAATGTGTGTAAAAATGGGAAATATTCTTGTATTTCACACATGATGCTCTGTAAATTTAGTCTGTTGAAAGCTCCTTGCTGGTTACAAATTGATACGAAGTTATAGCTGGGTATAACCAAGTGGTTTGGGAGAATTTCCAAGCTTCATTATGTACAGTGTTTAGGTAAACAGAATTCAGGTGAAATGTTCAGCGAAGTGTGTTGTGTGCAGTCGTGTAAAAGGTAAAGGATTAATATGAGATAAAAGAAAAATAATAATGATGTAACTTTCTCTACAGTCATTCATTGACTTACACTGTAGACATTCTAATTCAAGTTCAAATTTGTCCTGTTTTCCAATCTTAGGGAACACGTTCTTCTGAACTCCTTTTTAAAGTTAAAGAGCAGTTAAAAGCAACACCAAACCAATTAAAAAAAACCAGCCTGTTTCAATCATCCACTTATTTTCAATAACTCAGAATTTACCAAGATTATTTTGATTCAAACATTTAAAAAAAAACTTTTCACAGTGGAAAAAAAAAGGTTTTCCACAGTGATTCTGCATGTTTTGTCTTAATAAGACAAAAAAGCTTTAGGAGAATGACTGGATGACTGATCACGTGATTGACAGGTTCTTGTGTCCGAGTGTCAGCTCATCCCAGTAACCATTTATCACACAGATGCTGAATGAAGGAAAAGCTGTCCAGTCTTGCTGCTTGATAGATGTGCCTCAGGCCAAGGGAACAAGTGTTCAGGTAAAATGGCAGGACCATGCACTGTCAAGTTAATCCCTAACCATGAGAATGACTGGAGTGTCCTAGATTCACACACATGACGGGCACTTACATCCAGCTCTGAAAGATAGTCAGATTATCACAAAAGCATGCTTTGTGCAAAGATTTTATTTACTAACTGTAATAATATAGTACAATGACATTATCAATCTCAGTCATATCCTTACTATATTAGGTGACTAAATAAGAGCCCCATTAAAATATATATATTTTTTAATGAACAGTAATGCATGTTCAGGAGAACATATATCATGAACCCCCATCTCAGATTGTACAAATAAATTTTTACAAAATGTACAAATAATATACAAATGCCTAAATATACAGCATACAAAGGTATGACAAAGGCAGTAATATCATGCATTAATTATCAGCCTGCTGAAGGGTAATTATTAAATAAGTAAGAACAAATACAAATAATAAAAAATATTAATCATTAATTAATCATTTATTATATGAAATCTGGGAATAGCACCAGTCTGTGAGGGAAGTGGCTTTTCCATAAGTCTCCTGACCAGTCTCTTCTTATGCGCAGAATTTGTGTCCTAAAGAACCTCACTCTGATAAGACAGCTCAGTGTTATAGGTTTCTAAATAGAACCTCCATATTTAATATACCAGTTGCTAATTTAGGTTCTGTTATGTGATACTTCCACTCGGCTAATCTAATCTGACTCAAGTTAGACTGTTTAATTTTCCTGAGTAATATAATTTGTCAAAACAACAAAAAAATAAATTATCTATGGAGGGATATGATAAATTTTCATGGCCTCATTATTATGCAGTAAACACTGTTGTGTGAATTAGCCGCTTGGAAGACAGAAACAAAATTTTTCAAAAGCATGTGGTTCTCAGTCATTGTTGAAATAAATTAAATGATCTGTTTCAGCCTACACAGAAACAGATGCTGCTAAAACACTGTCAACAGTAAGCGAAGTGTAGCTGTCCAAAACACACAAAGCTGAAAACGTGTCTCTTTGATCATGAGCGCACAGCTGAGTGGGAGTAAGAGATAAGTCTCTGGCAGATCATGCCTTCATATCGACCATGGCAGGACACTGAAGACATTGCAGCCAACAGCATGTGTGTACATATGCACATTTTGATACATCTATATACGGTCAGGTTATAATAATATAACCTCATGAAAGCCCCAGGTTGGTCTGGACATTTGGTCTTGCTTTTAGACAACTTCCTTGCAGGACCATTAAAAAGCCATAAAAATGCCTCCTGTTCTCTGTGACTCATTATGGAATCAATACAGCCTCTCCATTTTCCACATAGTACTTAATACTCTCTGCAGGAACTCTATACCAGCTCTACAGTAAAAGGAAAAGCTAATTAAATAAAAAGCATGTAACTTTTAGGGATTTGGAGAACTCTCAAGTTAATGTGAGCAACGTACAGAAGACAATTATGTAACTTCCCCATGAGGATTAATATAATAGTTGCAAGGGGCAAAACAATAAAATTCACATATGAAAGACTTGTGAACAAAAATGTCTCCGGACAATTTAATTACCTGTTGGTGTTTTGTTGTCTCCTAAACAAGTACTAAAGAAGGCATAACATGATGCCAACCAAGTACAAGGTAGCTAGAAATATTTTTCCTAATGCCATGAGAGGAGCTAGACAGCCATCTCAGCAGTAAGCTAGGAAAAAGATGACTGCACCAGAAAAGGGTTGCATAACAGGGGATATAGTTAGCTGGGTTTGAAAAGCATAAACAATAATTTCTCACATTGGCTGTGGTTTTATGGCACCTGTGCACCACAAGACTGGGTGGCCAATTATGAACTGAATGACCAGATCGGAGTTAACTACGATCGAACTAAGCTAGTTAACTAAAACGCTGAAGCAGGAAAAGTCCTCCATGGTCAGGTTCTATTTGAAGGAATTGGAGTCATGTCTATATTGAATGTCTGCATAGATTTTTGCTTTCTGAATTGCCTTCATTTGGCCAATTTCTGAAGGCTGTTTATCAATCTCTTGGTCTGATGTCATGATGTATGCTTCAGGGATATGTTTTTCTGAGGAAAAAATGGATCAATGTGAGGTTTCATTTTTGGCATCCAATCAGATTATCTGCTGCAGATAAATGCTTTTTAGAAAAATTACCCTCATTTTCTCCCTAATCCCGTCATGGCCAGTTCACCCCCATAAGTTTGGCCACTCCTGTCACAAAACAGTCATCAACCTTGGAGGCTGAAGCCTACCACATCTGTCTTTCAAGACATGTGAAACCAGCCAACTGCATATATTCAAACTGATGCTTGTGCTGAGTCACAAAGCAGCAAAACACACAACCCGTCCACTTCTGTATACGTTAGCTCACAAGTACCCATGACTGGCTAGTTTTTCTGTGATTGACAAGGACAAGAGAGCGTACACCGCCATGCTCCCCCAGAAAGCATGGCCAATTTTGCTCTCTTGGACTCTTTGCCAAGGATGGCTGTGAAAAATAAATGTTTAAGGCAGATCATTTTGGACTTTTATGGAACCAAGCATTACAGAACCATAAATAATGGTATGAAGAAGTGGGGCTGGGGCTGATTTCTTTATTACTTTCTTTGCAGAGTGTGAGGGAAAATTGTGCCAGGTGAATGCAATCTTTGGTGTAAGGAACGTGAGTGAGGTGGATTATCTGCGCTGTCATTCTTTTTTCTACAGAAAGCATTTGGACACAAAAGACAAATTGACAGAACCGTAAGTTAACCGTATAGTCTTCTATATGGTTAACTTGTTTTTTTTTTGCCAGGTTTGAACAAAAGGGTTACAGCTTTTCTGTTTACCTAGTTTGGGATTCAGAGAGCATTATTACTTGAAACACTTAAATTTTTTTAAATTGAAATTACTCCTCCCATATAATATCATGACCAGCTGTCACTAGGTATGTTAATAACTCTCAAAACATTGCAACACTTGAGTCTTGAGAACTTCAAGACAGCTGCCTTTTGCTTTGGACACAACCCATCACACAACTCCACAACATTAGCTAAAGACTCTACATCAATGTTAAGTCGGTCAGCTATCCATCATCTTGACAGCTAGGGATGTATAAAGGTGAGTCAAATGAAAAGCTTAAAAATGTGACATAAATTAGAGAAACTTTGTGGTTGCAAAAGAAAAATGAATTACTGGTCCATTGTTCTCTTCTACTGTTAAAAATCGGACACACTTTCTGACACCTATCTGCAATAAACAACGAAGAAAAGAATGTTTCAATTGATTCACTCATGTAAATTATAGCACAAGTTACCTGATCAGCAATAAGTAAAGATAACTCTGCATCACTCGTGTATTTGGAATTATTGCTAATAAAGCACAAAGCAGGTCACTTTTTTCTTATCTTTTTTTTTTTTTTTAAATAAAAACACATTAACCACATGGTGACACCCACACAGGATAGCGGCGGTTGTGCAGCAGTGCAAAATCTCAGTGCTTCAGTTTTCTTTCTATAGTGACTGAATAATGTGTACCTCTTTCATGTTTAATTACTTTCATATTACCGAGTGCTTGGAGGAATAAAGAGGAATGTGTAAAGGGTTCTGCAGTTTACCCAAACCCAGGAAGGTGCTGGAGGCTGACTGCACCCACATATACTGGTGTTTTAATTATAATTTTTTTTTAAAAACGCACTTAATTTAAAAGCCAATCGGCCTGCTTTGCAGCTGGAGATCTGTACTGAGTAAAATCGAGGGTCCTGAGGGAGACGTTAGTGCTGTGCAGTCAGTAGTGTGTTAGTGGAACTTCAGCAGCATGTTAGCAAAGTCTTTGAAGTCCAGCAGGGTTTCCTGACTGGATTTGGTACACGATGACACACAGGCCTAATTGATTACTTCCTATTTCCCCTCCCTGTAACCTCCAAATGTGATTATGTGAAAAGATTAAGCAAAATCATCATCAAGTTAAAAACAGCTCACTAGGCACACTGGTGCAAAGGTGAAACGACATTTTCTGCCAATTATAATAATTCAGTTACAGGCTCCACTCTAGAGAACAAACGTATAAAAATAAACCTAACAGAATTAAAATACAGACTAAAATAAATGCACAAGCACTCATTCATAATATTAGTGTATTTATTTTGGGGCCTTGGATTTCATCTTGTTACAGTAAAGTAATAATATACATAAAATAATATTCTGGTTTAGACAACTACACACCAACTGTTTTTACACTCTGACTCTGTTTTTATGAATGCTGTAACACTCAGTAGCTGGAATAAATAGGATGGTGCTTCGACATTCACATATACAGTATAAACAATGTCACGAATTGCACGCAAAGTTCTTCAACCGAGTGTTTTACTCCCCCCCCCCCAAATCAAAATGTCTTAATCTATCAATCAGCCATGGCCATGTGCATAATTGGTATAAATAATAAAATCTGTATTTTTTTTTTTAAAGGAACAAGCAAAGAACATACAGTAACCTGGTGTAACAGGGTCAAAGAAACAGACATTAAGACCACATGACGAAAACGTTTCCCGCATAAGCAGACGAAAATGCTTCATTACCAGCTCTAAAATTTAAACGCATTTGATAGAACAGACCTACAGCTATAGATGGAGTGTTTAAGCTCCCAGAAATCTCTCTAGAGTCAACCATATTATTGCTGGGCAGCTTTACAAATCTTCCATTTTTAAGAATTGCCCAGGGGATCCGTTCACTTTAAGCATTACTCTTTAGCACATTCACCTAACTGATACTAATGTGCACTAAAATTAAAGAACTCTTCATAAACAGTATGACTGTGAATGACTTACAGTCACATAAAAATGTACAGAGCCAGAAACGTATGTCAGGAGTGAAATACTGCAAACTAATAACTTTGTAGTTGTAGCAGATTTCCATTGTGATGCTGCTTTCAGCGTGGGTGGTCTGCTGTTGCTTATCTTTTCGGTCGGTCAATGTCATCAATAGCTGCGAGAAGTTTCTGTCTGGCCTTTTTGTTGATGTGGGAGCCGAGGCAGACGTTGACCAGGTTGGCCAGCTGCTTCATGGAGTATTCCTGCTCAAACACAACACACCGTTTAAAACAACAAATACATTTCTGAGTGGTGAAGACCTTCATTCATAAGCCAGAGAAGAAAACTGTGCAGGACTTACATATACAGTATACTGCAATTATCTGCTGTTTTTTTAAAATCGAACTAGTGTGGGGATTGTTTTTTTCCCCCCGGTTGTGTCAATCACACTCTGTGTGATTGATAGGGTGAATAATGGGTGTAAATTACTTCTGCAGTTCATGTAAGTGTTTTCTTTCTAGTGATGGGTGCCAGCAGTTTCAGTAATTCAGATGGCTATACTAATGTATGGAAATATATCTGCACCCGTCACTATTGTTTAAGTTTAAGCGTTTGAATGAGCAGATGGAATTCAGTACACTTTCTTCTGGGTTTTATTATTTTTTATATCATTTGTCAATACGTGACTTGAAATATCTCGCTTTGAAGAATAAAAAGTTTTGTTATTACTGCATGTTTCCACGGTCTGACCAACAACCAACCAACCCATAATGAATGCCACGTCTAGTCATTATTTACTCTCACACTGTAAAGGAAAGTCCATAACATTACAAAATGTCACTATTATTTAAAAAAGAAACTGTGCTTACCCTGTGGTTCTTAATAAACTGCTCCATGTCATTCTCAGTCAGGTAGTAGGCTTTAATGTAGGTCTCAACAAACTCTTTATCAGGGATAGGTCTGAGGTCGGTGAGCTTCTCAAGCTTCATGAGGAACTGCTGGAAGTCCAGCTGCATCAGTGCCCGGCCCTCGTTACTGCACTTCTTTACATTAGCATAGCTGGCAGATAGCAGAGAAGAGAATTGTGAGCTGCACACACACATACTGGACCACTTGCGTCATTAACGTTGCACATATTTAGTATAGTATAGTATACTGTTGCATGGTGTTGTGCTTTAACATTCTGACTACATGTGTATATCATGGGGAAGAAAACACCACTTTAAATAAATAAATAAATAAATAAAAATGTCACTGGAGCAGGAAAATTATAATACTATAATAAATTGGGATTTTAGACAAAACTTTATTAGACTAAATAACATATATATAGGGGTGGAAAATATTTGAGTAGTACTTTATTAAAATACTTTAGTATTATTAGGGGGGATTTATACTTCCATCCATTTTCTGCTTATCCTACACAGGAGACTTTGGGCACAAGGTGGGACGGACGGACGGACACACACACAGACACACACACACACACACAGACACACACACAATGAGCAATTTGGAAAAGCCAAGCAGTCTACAACGCGTGTCTTTGGACTGGGGGAGAAAACCGCCAGAGAAAACCACTGAAGCATGCTGAGAACATCTGAGCACACAGTGCAGAGGCAAGAATCAAACCCCCAACTTCGGAAGTGCGAGGCAGACATGCTAACCACTATGCCACCGTGCCCCACCAGGATTTATATTTTGCTTGATTAAATGTATAATTGTAAAGAATACTTGCAATATTTCATACATTTAACTTCAAATCACTCATTACAAATCTTAAAAGTCTCCTCTTCTCTCATCCAGCCAATGGCAGTATGCTACACATCAAGTGAATGGGCTCAATTCAGCATCCAGTCATTACAGTTTAGCATCTCTTCAAGTTATGTGCATCAAGTTATCAATGTGCACGTGACCCTACCTCAGTAAAAAAGTTCCAATATAATTTAGTAAGCAAAGACTAAATGGATTCCATCGCAGTTGAAAAAGCATATTGAGCTAGGTTTTGCAAATTTGCTTACTTTAACTCAGGAGTCTTCAACGTTTTCCAGGCCAAGGACCCCCAAACTGATGGCGAGATGGAGCAGGGACCCCCTAATTATATATAGTGTATGAAATTCTGTTATATCAAACTGGTATCAAAACTTTCGCGACCCCCATGCAGTACCTCCGTGGACCCCCTGTTGAAGACCTCCGCTTTAACTGGATAAACGTAGCTAAGTTAGCGTGTTTTCTTTGCTAATGCCAGGTTAGACTTGCATCGATTCCAGTAGCCAAGATAATTTGCGAGGCAGAAAGTCATTCTTATTAAGGGTAAATATTACAAGCTATGTAATGACTGAGTGCTGTTTTCAGACAAAATTATATATATATAAAAAAAAAAAGCATCTAACAGTTTTAATAATAATAAGTAATAAATGTTACAGCGTTTTCTCCATGAAACCATGACAAACTTAAATTCAAAATGCTCAGAATTTAAACTGCTCAGAAGATTTTACGATAACTAAAAATACTCTAAAAATACTCTAATAGAGGGTAAATCAACCAGTTTCCATAAATTAATTAACAGATAACATTTCCATGTAATATCAGCATGAATGTTTATTTCCACTAGTTTCATCTTAACCTTCTAACCTTAAAAAACTATTTATTACAAGCTATTTTATTTTGCCCAAAAAACCCACATAAAACTGCAATTCAAGCATACGCACATTTCTGAGCACTGTTCTACAATGGTGTGCCATTTTATTTTTGTTTTCAAGTGTGGTGAAAACCTTATTAACCAGTAATGAACAGATTACCGGATAATGTCCTGTTATTCACACGAGAGATGGCTCACATGATCTCCATCTGTCACAGAAGAGCAGTTAATAACTCGTGTCAGATCCAAAAGCTGCACATAATAATCACCATTTTGACCTCTAAACAGTGAACCTGAAGAAAAATGCCTGTACTACAACAATAAAAAAAACAAAAAAGACCATGACAAATTCCACATGAA
>JAFFST010051866.1:267818-284320 GCA_022414735.1 Noturus placidus
GATGTTCCCCAGTCTTGGAAGCCAGACTTCTAGGTACATTGCCATTAATCATGGCCAAAAATTGCCTTCTTTCACAAGAAGACTCCTTATAACAAATGGGCAAACACATAAGGCTCTCTCATTTCCTCCCTGCTGCTTTGAACAAAACTCACGGTTAACTTTATTTACTCAGGATTGACATGACGCTGTGAACCTTTGTTCAATCCAATTATCATATCCTGCTCAGAAAAGCTCCTCTTGCCAATGCTCAAAAGTTAGGTTTCTTATTGGAAACACGTGTATGTAAATACATATATACTAAGATAAAAATAGCCAATCACCTTTAATATTCCGAACCTTAAGGCTAGAAAAGTTCACAAAAAGATATGGGATGTTCCACTCACAGCCAAACGGTGCATTGGATATATTTTGTACCCTTTTCCGGACACATGCTTCAGAACCTTGAAGGCTGCAAAGTTACTTTAAGTGGTCAGTGTTAAAAATTTCTCAGTGGATACCTTGCGCTGGTGTACGTGCATAAACATGGTGTCCCCAAAGTCTCCATACATGGGGGAAATTAACAATTATTAGCAAAATGTCTTCAAAAAGTTTTAAAACTTAATTTATATTATATATATTTTTTCAGATAGCGCTTAAGAATGCTTTTGCCAAAAGAAGAACATATTGAACTCATTCTCATGGCTGTAATGGGAAGCTTTCGCAAGGTTGTGATGGACAAGCACATCACACACCATAGAGTTGCCAAACTTATGAACAAATTCCAGAAAAGCCCGGAAGTGTTGCGGACCAACCGAGAAGTGGACGTCCACGAACATCCACTGACAAAGGCACAACCGACGTGGAGCTGGCAAACATAGTCTCCTATGTATGGAGACTTTTGGGACACCCTGTATACCGAGGTGAGAATATCCAGAATCAGATCACTACCATGAAGATTATGAAGCTTTGGCCAAAAATGTGCACAAAAGTGATTAGATACTCAGTCGGTTGTGGTGGAGTGTCTGTCGCTGTAGGTTTCATGTAATCTATATTGTATTTAAGGATAGTGCATCCCTTGCAGGAGAGCCTCAGAGAACAATCGACTACTGCTTGTGGACCTATCGCAAATATTTGCACTTTTGTGACAATTATTCCGATTCAATATCAGCATGAGCTTGATGAGTAAAAGACACCAGAAAGCTTCAAACAATACAAAACTACTTCTGCAGTCCACATGTTAAAAGTTTTTTTTACAGTTCTGCCACATACAGAACAAACACAGCCTGGCAGGTCAACACCATCTCAAAACTAGTGTGTACTTTCTGAAGGGCAGTGGTACACCTGATTACTGTCACACAATGCTAGTATGAGACACACCAAGTACATCTGCCTTCCTCCTCATATCTCTGCATGTCCTGTCAGAGAGCAGCTGTGCTGACATGCTGAGGAAGAAAATAAGCACGAGTCCACTTAGACTGAGAAAGACACACAGACTCAGTGGACAGTGAACAATGGGTAAAGATGTCGTTGGAGCAGAACAACTGTCTGGGAATTCTTGCAGAAATTCACACCATGACAGCAGGTCTGTTGTAGCAGGAAAAAAACAAAACACTCAACCTGATCTCGTGAGAAATTGTATGAATTATAATGAACAAGGGCGATATGGCTTGTATGATACGAAAAGGATGAAAAGGCACAAGCGCTAACTCCGTACTGTCTTTCAAAGATGACTTGAGTCTGCAGGCGAGAAACCAAAAAAAATGTTCAAATGACTTAAATTTTTTTAGTTAAACTATAATAAAGCAAACTTCTAATTTATGGTCAAATTGCAGGAAGAAAAATGTTTTGCATGAGATTTGCATATTCTCCCCATGTCTGCATGAGTTCCTTCTTCATTCTCCAGTTTATATCAACAATTTGTGTGTGGGTGTGGGTGTACTACCATCCTTGACTCTCAACAGGAAAAAAAAAAGATTATTTTTCATTCAAAAATCAATTAATGAAAAAACAAATGAATTAAATAACACACTTTTTGTGTGCAAAGTGGTGGATGAAACTAAATTAATTCAGAACCAGAGCCAATCCAATTATGATTGGGTGAAGCAAGTTTGAGTGCACGAAGCTTGCAAAGTTTGGCGAAAGCATGCCTATGTAATGAACCACAGGAAAACACACAGGGATTCCAATGCTCATTTTTATGCTTTAATTTCTTCAAAAAACTATGCAGTTCTTCCTCTCTCCGTGTTCTCACTCGGCCTCATTCATCAATCCTTGAGTAAAATTGTGTAAATGTTTTGCATGAACCAAACAAAAAATTTACTCCAGATTTACAAAAGTTTCATAAATCCTGATTTTCTGTGTATTTGCTTGCGTAAACACCACCGCTGTAAACACCACCGCTGATTTGAGGCAGAAGGTAAAGTACTTTTGACTCACATCGACAAGAATAAAATATTATTTAGCAGCATATCCAGTTCTGTAAGTTGCTCTGGATAAGAGCGTCTGCCAAATGCCATACATGCAAATGTCTCCAGCTAAGATTTAAAGCCGATCAATCAGAGGTGCACAATAGTTAGTCTTCTCATGTGGAAACTTATAGACACTCAGGAATAGGAGTAGAATATGAAAGTTCTCTCAACAACCTTCATTTTAGATATTTGATGGAAACTTTGTGACATCAAATACTAACACAGTATAATAAGACCTCGACCTTGTGTATGTTCAAATTACACAAAAGAAGTGAAGTACATGGAAGCATATTTTCTGTACCAGGTTCTGAAGTCTGGCTGTGGACATGTGGAGCAGACTAGTGACAGAACTGAAGAGGAAAGTACAGTGTAACGAACTTTAACAGCGCAGGGGAGTGTGTAACCTCTTTACCACTTGCCAAACCACTCCTTAGGCTTGAAAAAGGGGAGCTTGAACTTTGACAAGCAGATGTTTAAACAACTGGATGACAAAAACATCCAAAAATACCAATACAAAAAGAAGCTGTCTGAGAGGTAGGAGAACGGGGAATATAGGAGCTGTTTATCATTCATCACGGCATCTTACCAGAGGCAGTCAATGTCTGAGAAAGCATTTAAAAGAAAGCCCAAAAGATAAGCCTCATACCTTCTCCCAAAACATCAAACTACACCAGATAAAAATATCTGACTCAAAATGTAGGCGTGTGTAGGAACAAAAAAATCTCCACCACTCAAAACCAGTCTATAAATGTAATATTATAATGTAATATAAAATGTAATACCCTAACTCTATATTTTGAAGAATACAGACAGTACAAAAAACACAGCCAACCTGACAATCAATCATTCTCTCACGTGACTTTCTTTTTTTTTTTCTCTCTCTCTCTCTTGTGAAGTTAATGAGACTAAAAATATTGCATGTTGTGTTACTGAAAACCTTCCAAGAAAGAAACAGCAAAATCGACTCTCTGGGTGGGAGGGATGGCATACTCTCTCTTCCCTGTCAATCAAAGAGACACTAGCCAATCATGGGCATTTGTGAGCTCATGTATGTGGAAGAGGGTATATAGTGCTTTCCTCCAAGCGTGTGATGCAGCATGAGCAGCAGATTGGTTGGTTTTATGTGTCTTGTAGGAAGCCTTTTTTTTAATGCAGTGATTAGCATTATATTGTGTGAGCATCTATCATAAAAGTCTCATTTACTATAGAAGCAATAATGCATTAGAATGAGAGCATTAATATACATGTGTATGGGGCAGCTGTGGGTCAGGTGGTAGAGCGGGTTGTCCACTAATCGTAGGGTTGGCGGTTCGATTCCCGGCACGGATGACTCCACATGCCAAAGTGTCCTTGGGCAAGACACTGAACCCCAAGTTGCCCCCAATGGCAAGTTAGCGCCTTGCATGGCAGCTCTGCTACCATTTGTGTGTGAGTGTGTGTGTGTGAATGGGTGAATAAGACACAACGTAATGCGCTTTGGATAAAAGCGCTATATAAGTGCGCCATTTACCATTTATGTGTGATTGGCCTTGCAGCCATCACTACCGACAGAACTGATCTGACCAAACAGAAACACAAATTTAACATCACGGTGATATAAAAAACGTGAACACTCACCCCTCCACTAGTGTTCGGTTAGCCAGACGGATGCAGTGCTCCCAGAGAACGTTTGAAACAGGGAGTGGGATCCGCACTTGTTTGGAAACATCACCAAGCCTTTTATTGAACTCCTCAAATTCCTATCACACAGAAAAAGAATGTTCAGACAAATGGCCATTACTGTAACATTTACAGTGCCCTCCACTAATATTGGCACCCTTGGAAAATATGAGCAAAGAAGACAGTCAAAATTGTGCAACAATTATTGGCACTCTGTCAATACTTTATGCCACCTGCATTTGCCAAGATAACAGCCCACATACATACATATATATATATATATATATATATATATGTATATATATACAGTATATGTATATATATACATATATATATATATATATGGGAATATGCTTCCAATATATTTTTCACAAATGAATTCATAGAGGTGCCAATAATTGTTGCACATCTATATTTAACAAAGACTTTTTTTGATAACCTGTGTTTTGCAATTGTTTGATATCCATGAGCAGAATTTTTTGAACAAAAGATCAAAAAGTAGACTTTGATATTTTCTCCACAAAATTAAATCCTCGTCCTAGCCTGCGAGACCATGTCTTCTTTATTTCTATTGTAATGTACAAAGAATGCAGTTTCCTCTATATTGCAGTAAATCTTTAGTGCAGACAAATCACTCAGAGATACTGATCTCTCCCTCACCTGGCATTTAACATGACAAACCCCCCCCATTTCATTTGAATAAAGGATGTCTTAAAGGATGTCAGGAAGTGCACATTGTTCTTGCTCTGTTGTTAACCATATTGGCAAAGCAACAGAGCAAGATTTATTTTCTGGATATGATTAGTATTATTATTATGGATTTTCTTTTTATTATTCAGTTACAGCTTGTTTTTTCACATAATTACAGAAAAATAAACACATTTAACTAATAAACACATTTAATAAAGACATTTAACTACTGATAATATAGACCAGTACTGTATATCAAAATGCATCAAAGCTCCAGAGAAACAATGGAAAAAAAAAGCTCATTTAAAAAAAACACTTTTCTTTTTTTCCCAGGTAAAATTCAACATGATTATGTGCACTGTACAGATATTTGCACAGCAACTGTCAGACAAGAAACACACAATAAACAGTAATTAGGCTGAGCAAAGGCCAACCTTGATCATCTGAAATCTAGTCAGGAATCAATTTGAGTATTATAAATCATAGACTGAAATCTAATACTTGCTAATATTATCTTTGTAAACTCAGCATGTTCCTCTCTGAATTGTTAAGCACACATCCCACCAGAACACAATCGGTCCCCTAATTACAGAAAAAAAAGCTCACACCAGCAGTGAAAATACAGCATTTAAGTAAAAATTATACACGTGGCACATACTTCTAGATAACTAGAGGTGTCAAACATTGTGGTCTGTGTCACTTAGAACGGTGGATCTCAAAATGGGGTCCAGAAACCCCCAGGGGTCACTAAACCATAGACAGAGGGTATGTCTATTTTATTATTTTTACTATTGAGTTCTTACAGCTAGTATCCTGTAGGACTTGTCATTTTGAACACGCAAGCCTATAAATGTCAACTTGAACCTAATGTGTTCTATTGGCAGAATAAATAGCCAAAATATTATTGTACATTATTTAATTAATGAGCCTAATATTTGAAAAGTTGGATAATGTTTGTAATATACACTTACTATCCACTGTATTAGGAACACCTGTACACCTGCTCATTTATGTAGTTATCCAAGCAAGAATCTGAGGCTATCACGACTGAGTCTGTTCCCATGATATTTTGAGATTCCTGTTCTTGGTTGACATGAGTAGAACCCAATGCATTCTGCTGCTGTTGTAGCCCATCCACCTCAAGGTTTGATGTTTTGTGTATGATGATATGCTTTTCTGTTCAAGACGGTTGTAAAGAGTGATTATAGGAGTTACTATATCATTCCTGGCAGCTCGAACCAATCAGACCATTTTCCTCTGACCTCTCTTATCAACAAGGCGTTTCCACCCGCAGTACCGTGGCTCACTCAATATTTTTGGAACCATTCTTTGCAAACTCTATAGACTGTTGTGTGTGAAAATCCCGGAAGATCAGCAGATTCTGAAATACTCAAACCAGCCCATCTGTCACCAACAGCCATTCCACAGTTAAAGTCACAGAGATCACACTTAATAAGTAAATAAATATGATGTGAACATTAACTGAAACTCCACCTGCATCTGCATGAGTTTATGCATTGTGCTACAGCCACACGATTGGCTGATGGGATAACTGCGTAAAAGAGCAGGGTGTAAAAGTGTTCCTATTAACGTGGACAGTGAGTGTAAATCTGCACTGTAGGGGTAAGTGGAATTTATTTGAAAGTCAAAGGGGTCCCTAACATACACAAAGGTGAGCATTAAGTTTTTATTACTACCCAACTTTTCTGAATCTACAACAGAACCTCTGCAGTATGTTTGAGGACATATGCAAATTTTACCAAAGGACACATGATTATACATATATTGGGATTTGGGGTGAGCATGGTTATTTGCAAATGAGCTTTGCGTATAATTTCATTTGTCAAACTCCATCTGTTCTATGTAGATCTCCAACCCGATGTATGCTACAGCCATGCAAATGACCTCCAGCCCACAGAGCCAAAAATCCATCCAGATGAATGAATTAAATACATATTCACATGCAGATGTAGAGTACTGGCTAACAAACACAAGCAGAGAGGCTTCCTCAGATATGCTTAAATGTACCTTTCTGAAACCCTTCCAAATCACCATTTCATTTATTCAGATTCTGTCAAATGATCGATGTGCATGACCTTTAAATCTGGATAAATTTCAGGAGGTACAGAAATTGTGGCCAGAAAGAAAAAAAAAAAAAAAAAAAACAGAAAAAAGGGCAGACAGAAGCTTCAACTAAGAAAAAAAGAAATCACTTTCAATTTTTCATTTCTAATCATTTTAACTCACTGAAATGAATGTATTTACCATATGACCTTTTTTAACTGACTGAATTAAATGATTTTATTGTATAATATGCACTGAAAACATAAAGCCATGCACAGTGGCTTTTAAATGACTAAATATGTGATATGTTTAACAGGTAAGAGCATTCGATGTACTAAATAAACGCAGCATACATGGACCCAATCTCCAATATTTTTTCTGTAAGTCAATAATAGACAGCCAAATATACTTCTGAAAATATATAAAAAATATTTTAATACATTGTCCTAATATAGGTGACAGCCTGGGACTACAACAGGTGCATGGAAAACATTACCGTTTTCGATTATAGCTATTTCTGTACATTACTTCCTGAACTGAAATATTTCTCTTGTCCATCTGAGTAACACTCATGGCTTTTGACAAACTGGACACATTGTTGTCTCTTTATTCCACTGATCTCTGTTCATGTCATCATTGCTGTGGAAATAATCCCTGATTAATTCAAATCAGTTCTGTACTTTTATTAGGTCCTTCAAAACATTTAAAATCTATGTCTTCTGGCATGCGTGTGTAAGGGCTTTTTGTTGATGATGATGTGAGAGCAGACATTTTGACAGTAGTATCAGATTACAAACTGATTTGATTAGGCTTATGTCCATTAGCCAAAGTGACCTATGTAGGAAGAAAGCCAAGGAAAGGTTAGGACCCAGCCTAAATAAAAACACTTCCACATAATTTTGCGGAAATGTTTTCTTAAAGCAGAGACTTCAACGTATATTAGTTACAGAAAAACTCAATTTTGTTCAAAGCTGCTTGCCAGAATTCAGTCAAAGCGACATCCAAAAGATTTTTGCAGGTAAAACAAAAACAAAGAAAAAGGTTCAACATTTTGTGTATAAGCTTCAGCAACTTTAAGTAGCACTTTAAGTAGTGACATTTGTTTGTGTGTGCTTATTAAAAAAAATAAAGAAATAAAAACTTTCCTGCTTTCAAACATGATACCGTCATGATGATTCGCAATACGCTACTGTATAAATTAATCTTGCCATGAATAATTACAGGAACAAGGACATGATTTTGTTTCTTTTTTACTCAGTTAAAACTGCCCTTTAGGAAAGGAGCTTTAACCTATCCATGACCCTTCTCCTTATGTCTGAAAATGAAGACATGGGTTCTAGCTGTGAGAAAGTAAGACAATGTACTCATCAGTTCACATAGAAAACCCATTCAGCACCACACATTACCTTTAAAAGAACATCCACATAGACGTTGTGCTGCGACATTATCTCTTTAATGTCCCATTTCACTCCAGCCATCAGCAGCAGCATCTGTTCATAATCAATGGCTTTAGCTGCCACTATCCAGTAAGTGGGCTTGCGTAGCTCACTGGCTGTGGACACCGTCTGCAGGAGAACACAGTATTCAGCACAAAGAGAGAAAAAGTCTTTTCCATGGGGAAAAATCATCACTGACTACACTGTGAACCTACACTTGTGCTAAAAAGACCGTTATATAAAGTGAAAATTGAACTGTTCATTTCATAGGCCAAAGCATGATGTAATTATGAAGTGGGTGGTGATCAATCACTTCCTGACAGAATCTTGGACATATTATAACTTTGCTTAATAATTCTGTACTGCTGACATTAATGATTTACATATGAGGGGGTTGGAAAGGTTCAGAATAACGATACATTTTGTGAATATTTTTGACAAAAAAATAATTAAATCTGTAATTATACAGTTGAGGGAAAGTTCACACCCTTAAGATAAAGAACAGATTTAGGTGTGTTATTAGGTGTGTTTAATTCCTAACAGAAATGGTCAAATGGTCAAATGGTGTATGGAAGGTATTAACAGTGGAAATGACCTACATTTGCATTTCTGAATCTGATACAAAGATTATACTGATACTAAATAGAGAGGTGCCAACAATGCTAATTGTAAAAATCCTAGCAAGCAGAGAGATAAAGCACAAAATCCCTAGCAAATATCTGTGGAGAAGACAACTCATTTATTTATTTATCTTTTGCAGATGTGTGTTAAGCAACAACAAGAAGACTGCAGAGCTAAAATCTAGCATGAGTGCTATTTAATAATAAGCAGCTCGTGCAAATTGTTAATAACCAAAACAACCCACTCATATTCTCGCCTTCTTGGGTTTTACTGGCTCACTTCACAGGTCAAAGTTCAACTAGATCAAACCAGTGGTAGGCGAAAGTAGACAAAAACCTTTTGAGAGTTCACATCACATGGCCTTAACCCTTCGACGAACTGGCTTTTCTGCGGGGGAATTTTATTTTCATTTATTCTGAGCACTGCTTTAGCTGAAAAAGATGCGATAGATAGTGGCACCGCTGTAACTAATCTCTAAAAATCTATATTCCCACTTTTTGTTCTCATCACTGCCTCTTTGTTTACAGTCAATTACATTTTGGACTGCTATTTTGTTGAAAGATACACATACACATATTTCTTTTCATATTGTATTGTTTGTGTAAAAAACTGAAGAAAAAAAAAGAAATCTGTATAGAGGTGCAATAATTTTTCCCACTCAGAAACAATGAAATATTCAATCTATTGCACTTAACTATATGTGAAGATATATAAATTCCAGCAATAGGTCTGTGAATTGCTGCAACACAGAGAAGTTATGAAGGTCATTTAGTTAAAAGCTGGGCTAAAACTGTGTCCAGAAAATCATTGCTATATTTATCATCCCAGTGGAAAAGAGGAATGAGAGCAAGACTTAGTAGCAGCAATTTAAAGCTCTGATAACAAGCCTCGTCACCATGTGCTGAGGAACCACAACTTCCTCAGCCTGCCAGGCACAGGGAAAGACAAACGTAAGGTTGTTCATGAAGGGGACAGAAAAGGGCAAGTCCATAAATAGAGTTGATTGAGTCTGACCTGAGAGTAGAACTGCTGTAAGAAAGGCTTCTTGGCTGGAGGCATCATGGTGTCCAGATGAGGCTGGAGGAGCTCAAACTGTTCAGCCAGGAACACACTGCAGGGAGAAACAGGGTCACGTCACTAGCATCTTTTTGTACGTGTCACTAAGACGCTGCACACGGGGCTTACATCTGGGGTCAGATACGTTCAGAGGTATTTCACCAGCCAAAGCATGACACCACATTCCCCAAACACGATTTTACTAGCTACACGATTCTTTTCTTCTGTGACTCATTTTTAGGCCCACATGACTGCAACCATCCATCTCCAGAAAATACACATACACTGGTTCAGTAATATTAGCAACTGAAACATGAGGAAGCAGAAGAAGAGAGGGTCATTTTAGTGATGCTTTTTGAACAAACAAATGAACAAACAAAGGAACAACTGAAGAAATGAGGGAATGAAACAATGCATTAATGAAAGAAGGAACGCAATGAATGAAGAAAGAAATGATGGAATTAATTAGTATCTTCATTTAGATCATTCATTTGTGTTCTGGAATATAAATACTATTACTGATACAAGAAGATCAATTGTAACATTTTAACCATTTCCTTAATCTAAATGAATTATACTATTTAGGCTTGAAGAAAACAGACAGGTCACTAAGCTAAAGAATACAGTAATCACTAAATCCCTGATTTTTTGCTCGGCACAGCTGGAAACTACACACAATTACAGACGCTGGAAGAAACACTCTCATTTATAATTCATATACGCTGGTTAATATATAAACTATAAGTGTCCACGTACAGTCCTACTTAGCATCACATTTAGCTCAGCAAACCTTCCATAATGTTTTTCAAAGGAAAACAAATGAACAGTTCCAAAAGAGCATGCTTGAAATACAAGGTCAACTGCATTGGCATGCAACAAAAATTATGCTACAAGAAATTGAATTTTCACACTTGAAAGAGCCTTTGGTACAGAAGTTGGCTGTGCAGATTTAACCTTCTTGTACACTGATTTACATTCAGCTGTGGCTCTGCCACTCAATTGCTTTTAGAAATGAAATAAAATAAATAGTAAAGACTGACATAAGGCCACTCTGGATCTCTATTTCCAGAGCTTGCCATGCATTTCCCGTAGCCTGGAGCAAGGTCAGTAAATACTGACAATTCAGAGCATGTCCTGCATTGTCAAGCTAAAAGGATATACACAGAGACAAAGTACAGGACACACACACATACATAAACAATAATACACTCATCACTCTGTTACTCTAATGCGAAGTACAAAATCTTTTTTACTCTCAACATCAGCCACTGAAATAAGGCTGAATACCGGTATGCAATCAAAAACTATCATCTTTCTATGAATGACATTTTCGACAGCTGCTTGACAGACTGCACCTCAGGAGTCCATGCATGTAACCATGTTGTGCCTGGAAATGTCCACACCAGTCTGAAAATAAGCTTTTCCTGTGCTCACGCATGCACTGTGCATGACCATGTCCCTGTCGAGAGCAAACACGTTTCCAGAGAAACAGAGCTGCATGAAATAACATGATGTAGACAGTTATATTTGTGTGGTAGTCTGGGAAAACCTGTCAGATGTCACTGTGGCTGGATTCAGGCAAAAAAAAGATAGGTTATGGCCAAAATTAGTTTTTTTTTCTGCCTAGCATACTTTGATGATGCTGAAATATTTGTATTTTTATTACTTTATAACCGTGTCTGTGCTTTCTGTCTGCAGAAGTCACATTAAGTAAGTAAGAAACAAACACTGCTGTAAAAACACTGGCTACGTTTGCTTTTATAAGACAATGGATGTCATGCTTTGATCATATTTTTGGATGATGAAGTGGACTTATATCCTAATAGATTCAGTATGTAAATGGTCTAAAAAAACAGCAGATCTGCAATGCACAGATAGCAGTAAACACAGTTTTTATTTATTTATTTTTTAATTAATGCTATTTTAAAAAATAAAAAATTTAGCCAACAGAATAAAAACTAATTAATAAAAAAATAAATTAATCGGTGTATTTCAGCTCTATTGTAAGACTATTGTCAAGATTGATGTTAAAGCTCTGGTTTGTGAAATGCTGTGACTGTCATGAACCATAAGAAATGGATGATCTTTACTGTTTTTCCATCAGAGTCATATTTAGTATTTTTTTACATTCGATTAATTACATTTTTGATTAAAAAGAAATTAAATCAATAAATTAAAGGCATTTAGACAACATGATGGAATTTGAATGCAATCTTTAAATGCAATCTCCCTTTAACATAAACCAATATTAAATACATTGATTCTAGAATTTATGTTTTTTTCATTAAGCAATTTAATGACTTCAAACCAGTCAAAATCAATTTAAGTCTTATTAAACGACATGAAAAATTAAAACAGGTTCAAACTCAAGTGGTTTTCTGTGAGCAGTTAAGTAAAAAGTCTGGAAAGCTATCACAAGAAACTATCAAGAAAAGATTATTCTATCTCAAAGCCATTGAGGAGTATGAAAAAATATAAATATTCTAATAAGCGCAAGATTAGAAAAAAAATAATTCAAGAATTGAAGAAACTCAGACAAAGAGTAGAAGAAACATTTCTGAAAACAGAGAAATTCACAAAAATCCAAAAAGTGGACACCTGAAAAAAATTCTTTAGAAGCAAGTGCAATAAAACCTGCACATTTAAAATATCACATTCATACATATGATGTCAGTTGTCTTACTAAAAATATTATAACAGCCTATTTGAGCAATTTTGTTATTAACTCACTTTAAATATTTAATGATTCTTTATTGGTCACATAAATCCTTTATTCTGGGGTAGATTCTTTATTGGTCACATACAGTAGAGCACAGTGAAATTGTTTTCTTCGCATACCCTAGCATGTCAGGAAGCTGGGGTCAGAGATGATAAGGTGCCCCTGGAGCAGAAAGGGTTAAGGGCCATGCTCAAGGCCTTTCTCAAGGGCCCAAAAGTGGCAGCTTGGCAATGCTTGAACCTGAACCTACTGATCAGTAACCCAGAGCCTTAACCGCTAAGCCACCACTGCCCTCAAATATGTTGAACAACTTGAACTAATATTATAAAAAATAGGAAGTATGTAATTAATCAGCTATTTATAATTCATAAATTATAAAGCTAAAGCTAAAGCTAAAGTAAACATGTAGTTTTTTTATGCAAACTGAAGGAAAATACATTCTCATATGGTCCGACATAAATTATTTATCATCTAGTCAGTAGGTCGGTAGAAGGATGTTAAAGGAAACATGCCAAAACAGAGCATTTTTCTGTTTTCTTTGCATTTCTGGCATATTCAAAAACAAAATGAAAGCTGGAACTGGAAAAAAAAAAACGATTTAGCTGGAATATGAGAGGAAGTTTGAAACTGTAATTTTAAGTTATTCAGGTCACTCTGAGCAGCCCGTGTCCAGCCCTTATCTTTGTCACCTCTTATCTTGATCCCTGCACGGGATTTCTGTCCTTCACTGATTATTCCATAAAACGTGAGAGAGTGTGGTAGTGGAGCTCACCTCTTGTGAAATGGGCACTATGGTAATGGAACTATTAAGTGCAGCACATTCAAAGCATGTGCATGCTTCACATGGAGGGCTAAGAGGAATATCAACTACCACTTCTGTTGTTTGCCAGTGCCAGGCAATTGGGAACAGGCAAGTTACTAATGTAAGGAAATCCTAGAAGAAATTCCTGCACAGCTTTCCCATAAACTGTTGGATGTTTGATTGTAGGCTTTAAGCCTGGCATGCACTGAACGCCATCTGGCATCCTAAATGGCCATGTCTTTGAGCTCTGGATTATGGCATGCAATTCCAGCAGCTCGTCAGTCATTCAGCTCCAGGGACAAAAGAAGAGGGAGAGAAAGAGAGAGTGAGACAGAAAAGATAAGTGATGAGACAAAAAATGCAGAAAGAAAAACCAGCAGCCAAATGTCAAGAAAGGGATTTCAAAGTAAATTTAACAGTGCTTTAACAGTCCAGAAGTCATCCAGAGGACGGCCCTCATTTGGATTAGTGGGGATGCAGGCAAGCCATCAGAATCCACAACATTGCACTGTTTAATGGATAAAACTGACCCTTAAGAAAAAAAGGCCAAACACAGCAACTTGGTGAGTAATCTGCGATTTCATTTAAGGAATATATGACCAGTTACCCATGTGAGCGTAGTTTGTCTCAGAGGACTTGCCCCCATTCCTGTCTGTAACTGCTAGAAGAAAAATGACAGAATGGACTGCCTCTATGAATCAAATATTCATTCATATATAACTTACTTGTCTAAAAATCTTCATCATTCATGGAACTTTTTTTTAATCCAGTAAAAATAATGGAATGGTATGCCGTATGGCCTCATGATGAATTTGTGCAACTCTGAACCACAAGACCACATTTTCAGAAAGCAACCACAGGATGCTAGATCAATTTGAAACTATTTCTTGTTTTTAAATCTGATGTATGCACAAATCACAAACAAACCTTAAAGGAAAGAATCAAGATCTGAATAATGAATACATTTACAGTCTTTCAAGAGTGTATATCTTTGTGTGCATGCATGAAGTCATGCGTTCTTAACTGTTATCACATGGTAACTTGAACTTCATTTTGGTAAAAAAAAAAAAAAAGATTGAAGGTTTTACAGCAATTTGGACTAAATGAAGTGTAAAGTTTAGTCCAAAGACATTAATAGTGCAAATTTTTGTCATTTTTGTTGTACAATATGAGATGAAAGTCTTGGCTTCTTCTTTGTGTTACTGCAAGTATATAAAAAAGCATTTGTTGGTTAACACGGAAAAGCAGCTGAGGTTTCCCCAGCATATCAGTAAGACATCTCTGAGCCCTGAAATAGTGCTGGTCTCTGAGTCAACAAAGAGTGTCATCCTACAGGAATTGATGGTGCAGGGTTGGACAAAGTATTGAGAAATTATACTTAAGTGAAAGTACAGATTATGCATCCATCCAATTTCCATACTATGCATTTATCCAACACAGGATCTTGGGGCACACATACATTCTACGGACAATTTGGAAATGCCAATCAGCCAAATACGCATGTGTTTGGACTGTGGGAGGAAACCGGAGTGCCCAGAGGAAACCCCTAAAGAACAGGGAAAATAAGCAAACGCCGTGTACACAGGGCGAAGGTGGGATTCGAACCTCCAACCCCGAAGGAGCAAGGCAAACGTGCTAACCACTAGCCACCATTCCCCCAGTTTAAAGTCTTTTAATTATACTCAAGTACTAAAAAGTAAAAATGAACTTAAATATAGACAGGTAATGTTATTAATTAGCTAAATTTACCTCAACATGGTTTGAGGTAGGGTATTGAGGTAGGGCCAGTATTGCTCATGCTCAGGTTCAACACTGCAGTGTCTTAGTCATCTTCAAACGCACACAGATAGCTATAGCGCTAACTACATTATGTAGCATGAGGTCACCATAGATGACATTGTTATAATCTTTGACAGTTCTGTTCGACATTAATTGATCTGATTTGATGCTCAACTGGAATGATTAGATGCTAAGCTAAAACGATTGGATGCTACACATATTCCATTGATAGGTGGCATATTGTGATTGATTTGTTTTCATATCTCAGAGGGAAGTGTGTCTGTTTAATTTGTCAGGAATCAGTTGTGGTAATTCAGGAGTTTAGCAATTAGAGAAATGAAACATCACTTTTTCCAAGACGTGCATTGGTGCTGAATGAGAACAGAAGGTGAAATAACTGGCAACCAGAATGTCCCAAATACTGAGTTAGTGACTTCAATGAAATAGGCAAAGGTGCTAATCAAGTAAGCATATTATTCATTTATTTGAATGAATACAGAGTCTCCTGCCTCTGACTACATATCTTTTGTCCATCAGGCCCCCAACAAGAACACCTCTGGACTACGGAATGATGGAGATCACAGGTGAGAAGAGATGGAAAGCCATCCAGAACGTCAATGCTGCAGCTGAGAAAGTTTCAAGATGACTTTGGACTAAGAGAACAACATTCATTGGGAAGTGTAGAATAATGCCACTCAAACACAAGTCATGGTCTGATTATCTACAGCTGTGTTCACCGAACAAGACCCCAAACATCCAAGGACACCAGGAAACTTCACTGATGTGCGCAAGAGCATCACAAGATATTTACACAATGTATGACTCAGTGCCTCAGCTCTCATTTTGTAATCTCGAAGAAGAGGAATGCTACAAAGTTAGTCTTTTCTTAAGGACACCCTAGAGGATATTTTTTCAAAGCAAATGGAAGCAAATCAGTCTGGCTTCACACACAGCATCAGTTGTAATATGAGTCACTTTGGCTTGAAAATAGGACAGAACATGGCTAAAAAAAATAATAAACTAATGTCAAAATCTCTGATTTTAGAGATTTAAAAATCACGCGATAGTTCATTATTGTTATTGATGTGTGAATGTTGATGAATTGTTTGGATTGGAAAAATAGACAGATTTGTTTCCTTTGGAGATACAGTGCCTTGCGAAAGTATTCGGCCCCCTTGAACTGTTCGACCTTTTGCCACATTTCAGGCCTCAAACATAAAGATATAAAA
>JAFFST010051870.1:4128-20090 GCA_022414735.1 Noturus placidus
CTCCCTCTCTCTCTCCCCCTCTCCCTCTCTCTCTCCCTCTCTCCCTCTCTCTCTCCCTCCTTCTCTCCCTCTCTCTCTCTCAGCCTTTTTGAAATAACAGAGAGTGGGATTTGTGTTTATGATGTTTGGGTGGAGAGAAACACACACTAATGCTCCTGAAGCAGCTTGCACGGGGTCAGATTAAGCACAGGCCCTTGATGAAAGGATAAAAAGAAAAACGAGTGTTTCATCCATCTGTCAGCACCACCTTCATCCAACACCTTGGAAATGTGGAAGCAACATCCTTCATAAATGGCCTCGGTCTCGTATTTGTGTTTCTGTGAATGAAAACGATGCCATGTACTTATAACACAAAGTAATTTATATTAAGATGCTCATGCCCCTTTCACTGCAACAGACTGGTACTGAGGCCACGCCTCTCACAGTGTGGTGTCTGTAATCACTAGACTGTACTTTGGTATATTTCTTTTTTTTTATTTTATTCAAATGCCTTTTCTAAAAACAAATTTTTTAAGACGTGAAGAGATAAATAAAGAAGAGAGATGAAAATAAAAGTGGAGTAAATGAGAGAAGGATGGACAGACAGACAGACAGACAGACAGACAGACAGACAGACAGAGGCCTCCAGCCAAATCCAGTAATTGGCTTTAGAGTAATGGGAAGGTTTTTTGGCACTTGGAAATGGTGTGTGTGTGTGTGTGTGTGTGTGTGTGTGTGTGTGTGTGTGTTCTCTTAAAGCCCAGTGCTGACTTTGCAGGATTTATTCTCCCGGTATTAGCAGCAGAGTCAGAAATCTGTCTGTACTCGTTCTGCTGAGCTAAATATAGACACAATGCCCAGTCCTGCTACACTACTGAAATACACACAACCACCGAAATACACACAACCAAAATACACACAACCACTGAAATACACAAAACCTCCGAAATACACACAACCACCAAAATACACACAACCACTGAAATACACACAACCACCGAAATACACACAACCACTGAAACACACACAACCACTGAAATAAACACAACCACCGAAATACACACAACCTCCAAAATAAACACAACCACCGAAATAAACACAACCACCGAAATACACATAACCACCAAAATACACACAACCACCGAAATAAACACAACCACCGAAATACACACAACCACTGAAATAAACACAGCCACCGAAATACACACAACCACCAAAATAAACACAACCACCAAAACACACAACCACCAAAATACACACAACCACCGAAATAAACACAGCCACTGAAATACGCACAACCACCAAACTACCGAAATACACACAACCTCCAAAATAAACACAACCACCAAAACACACAACCACCGAACCACCAAAATACACACAACCACTGAAATACACACAACCACCAAAATAAACACAAACCCCAAAATTCAAACAACCTCCGAAATACACACAACCACTGAAATAAATAAAAACACCAAAATACACACAACCACCGAAATACGCACAACCTCCGAAATACACACAACCACCAAACCACCGTAATACACACAACCACCGAAATAAACACAACCACCGAAATAAATACTAACACCGTAATACACAGTTACCTTTTTTGTGGGGATTTTGTTACACATGGTCAGTTTTAACTGATCAAATCTACTCTACACACACGGGACTCCTTATCAAGAAGATAAAACCATTAGATGTTTTAGAGATAATGCAGTAACGAACAAAACCACACACACACACACACACACACACACACACACACACACCATTCAGAAAGGCGACAACCTTTCCAGAGACGTCTCTAAAGCCCAGAACAAAACAATCCATCCTCGACTGTCTGTCTCTCTGTTTGTGTCTCTCTCTCTCTCTCTCTCTCTCTCTCTCTCTCTCTCTCTCTCTCTGATCAATACCGCTCCATTTCCACTGAAATACACACTTCTCTGTTTTCTCTGTGAGTCTCAGGTGAATTTCAGCAGCACTGTGTTTAAAGCGATCGATGCAGCTTCATCCTGCAGGACCAGTTTATTTCTAACAAAAACACTTTCCCAACAAAGTGCTCTTTTAAATCCAATCAAAAAGCTTCCTCAATTCTACAGAAACTCGGAATGGTGCTGGATTTATGTACAGTATTTACAGAGTAGAGGTCCTGGATTGGAAAAAAAACAACCCCCCCCCCACACACACAGATTTTGTACAACATTATTTTGTACCACACAGTTATTCGTTTTCATGTGATTTTTATTTATGATCATATATATATCCTTATTGCCAAACCACAATATTATTGGATAACAAATCTTAATAAACGTAATTTTTCACACGCCACTGTATCTTGGGAGAACAGTTTCATTGTCTCAAAATTATGACACATTTATCTTGTTTTCGAATGAGATGAAACCTCATGTAATCTCATGTGTGGTGGAATTTATTCAAATGACATTTATTTACATTTATTGTAGGTAAACAAAAACAAGTTTCTTCTCCGAAACACTAGGTGGTGGTAGAGAGTTTCGTGAGCTGGAGTCTCAGATATTTTATACACACACACACGATTATGGTTGTACCCGTAATCCAAATCACGCAATATTAGAAGCAAAGTCCACTAGAAAGTGTACATCAGCCATGTTTGTAGTGCGCTTATATACGGACTAGGACGTTATTTGGAATGCAGCCGTCGGTATTCAGGTACCAATCTAAGATGGCGGCCTGTACGACAGCGAACCGGCGCGGGGAGCTTCTTTTTTCTGGCCAAAATGACTTGATGCCAAACGGGCAAAACCAAGAAGTCAGCACAGGGGTGAGGGAACAAAATAGCGTTTTATTTATGTACATTAAACAATATAAGAATTGTTGTTGGCGGTAGTTTTATTCACTGGTTGTTGGTATGAGATGGCAGATTTCGGCTAACCGCTAGCTAGCAACAGGACAACGGTTTAGCTCGCGAGCTCCTTATAAACTATTTAACAGTATCAAATATTATCTCTCTTTTTTTTTATCCTGGTCGCTTAAATAAGTTTAATTTATGCACTTTGAGGCTCGTGAACACAGTTACATCAGATAGTATTTAGTAGTCACTAACTGTCGGTTAGAAACGCTGATGTTTTTTTTTTGGTGTCGCGTTAATTCAATTAAATTATTATATAACGTAGATTTATAACATTTAGCAGAGACTCTGTTTTATATTCTCATCATCATGCTAGTACACACGGGTCATGGAAACCCTGTTGGAAAAGTGTTGAGTCGTTTGTAACGAGTCGACTCTTTGAATCGGCTCTTTTAGCTGAACGCTGAGAGTCGACTCGCAGAGCGAGTCATTTTTTTTTTAAATGTTTTTAAATATGTGTAGACGTTGCAATTAGTCATGCAGTTTACTTTAATCACACTGCTTCCATGGGAACGTCTAAACATCCGAGATGTTCTTTAGTGTGAATTGATTCACTCGTTCATTCACTCGCTGTTTTATCCGATGTTTGGTGTGCACGCGTTAATTGGATTCGATAAAACTTTATTGTGGTCATGCTTATGATTGAAGTACGGCCCTGAAGCGTGCGACTTGTACATCAGTGAACAAAATAAAAGGAAAAACTTGTTTCACTGGAGAAAGTGTGACACACTTTGCGCTGTGTCATTTGAGTACTGAAGGAGTCGACTCTAATTGGTGAGCCGAGTCCAATGTTCTGAGTCTACGTTTTCAAAAGACAACATTGGAGGATTAATCAGTATTACATTGTCATTTCAGACCACCATCATGGCAGTGGAGTTTGATGGCGGTGTGGTGATCGGAGCTGACTCTCGGACGACCACTGGGTACGAAAACGCCTCGTGTCTTAAAGAAAATGATTGTTGCTTGAATCAGGGCGGCTGTGGCTCAGTGGGTAGAGCGGGTTGTCCACTAATCCACTAATCGTAGGGTTGGTGGTTGGAATCCCGGCCCGGGTGATCCCATGCCGAAGTGTCCTTGGGCAAGACACTGAACCCTAAGTTGCCCCCGATGGCAAGCTAGCACCTTGCATGCAGCTCTGCTCCCATTGGTGTGTGAGTGTGTCTCATTTGTAAGTCGCTTTGGATAAAAGCGTCTGCTAAATGAATAAATGTAAATGAGTTTGTTCGAAAACAGGTTTGTGTATTAAGTGATCTAATCTGGGTATATTTTGGTTTTCTTGGCTACAGAGCCTACATTGCGAACAGGGTGACCGATAAACTCACCCCGATTCATGACCGCATCTTCTGCTGCCGCTCGGGATCTGCAGCCGACACCCAGGCCATTGCTGATGCAGTCGCCTACCAGCTTAACTTTCACAGGTAAGACCACGCTTCTTCCTATGATGCATCTGTGGTCTCATCACAAATGACTGACCATTTATAAACCCTGGTAGTTCCTCAACCAACTTCAAAAAAAAATGTGAAGAATTTCTCATTAGAATGCTTAGTTTTCTAGATGGTTTGGTGGCCATCTTGTCCACGGCCCAGGCAGATATTACGTTAGAAGGTTACATATGTAAGAATACTAACGTTAGACATGTGTGTGTGTGTGTTCCAGTATCGAGCTGGACGAGCCCCCACTGGTGCAGACGGCTGCTAATCTGTTCAAGCACATGTGCTACAGGTACAGAGAGGAGTTGATGGCCGGGATCATCGTAGCAGGTTGGGACAAACGGAAAGGAGGACAGGTGAAGCAACACCACCCCACTGTTGAATTCTGATTGGTCAGAAGGCGTTTCATTTTATAGAACAGCAACTCTGAGTAGTGCAGGTTAATATTAATGCGCTATCGTTTCTATAGTAACGGTTTATTCACAGGCCCACATCTCTACATATACAGATTTTAAAGTCTTGTTATAATACGTGTATAATCTGTTTAAAGCTCACACTGACGTCCCGGTGTCTTCTCTCGACCCGTTTCCGTCTCAGGTCTACACCGTGCCCATGGGCGGGATGTTGGTGAAGCAGCCCGTCTCTGTAGGCGGATCCGGCAGCTCGTACATCTATGGCTTTGTCGACTCCAACTACAGGAGCGGGATGACCAAAGAGGAGTGTTTACGCTTCACAGCTGAGGGTGAGTCGGCCTATCCCACGGGAAATTTCAAACCCACACACGTTACGCCAGGACAGATTCTTTAAGAATGAGCTTAAATGTAGTACAGCCAAAGATCTGCACACGGCTTTTTACCATTGGTGGAAAATCTTACATACTGCAGCTTTAATGTTATTTTGAAAACACTAATAAGACAGTGAAGGAGATTTCTTCTTATAAACGCCCACGTGTTGCTCTCTTCTCTCCTTTCTCTTCAGCTTTGGCTCTTGCTATGGAAAGGGATGGGTCCTCCGGGGGCGTGGTCAGGCTGGCGGCCATTACAGAGGCTGGGCTTGAGCGCAGGGTCATTCTGGGGAATGAGCTGCCCAAATTTTCTGCCGCCTAAAATCGTCGTGGCTTATATTAATAACAGTTATGACACACGTACCTCTTTATTTTTCAGTATTTGTACACAACATCCTCACACTAACGTCCCGGACTGAACGCTGCAACACTTGTGTTCTTGAAATAAAAGACAGGATCTGGAGGACACTGTGGTTGTTGTGAATTTTCACTCGGTGAGAAAAGTTCGAAGATAGAGAAGATGCGAGCAGTATGTTGGGTAACATAAGAGTCCTTTAATTGTCAAACTTTTACGTTGCATATCACGAGATTTTGCCATAGGTTTTTTTCAAAAAAAAACCCTCTAAAATAGTTCAATAAAGTTTGTTATGAATAATCGAACACTATCGAACAGAAAAAGGAAAGAACATTCAAGCTAAAAGAACTGCATGGGGAGAAAAGAAATGAGTTAAAGAGCTAGAGATTCGGGCGCGGGGTCCACCACAGAACCCGCAACAGACGACTTTTGACCTCAAAGCCTCTTTGGTAAGTTTGTGTTTCCTCAGCAGGCACAATACAGAGTGGATTTTGTGGCAAAAACAATTAAGTTGGAAGGTTGAAGAAGTATACACATGAATTGGAGTTAAACTGCGTCTCTAAGCTACGCCCACTGAACATAAAGGAAGTGTAGTTTTACATAATCAGGTAGGCTACATCTCAATCCGTGTCATTTTTAGTGTGAAAGTAATAAGTGGTTTAATAGAACTGAGAGGGAAATAGTGTTCTACATACATATAGTGGAAAGGGCGGCGCTAAACAAAAATGCAAAACTAAAAGCTTAAATACATTCATTTGAGACATCCTTGTTAAATGGGTGTGGCTTAGGACATTTGAGTTGATGGGAGGGGGGCAGGGGCACAGCTCAGTAATAAAGAATTAAGTTTGAAGCTTAATTTTTTGGCACAAAACTCATTCTGTCGCAAGGTAGACATGAATTTATGATATTTTTCCCAAATATACAAAATCTGTAAGAATCAGAACTCCTTGTAAAAATGACCACACTGACACAAGGCACACATGTCTCCCTCGTATAAAAAGTTTAAAGGATTGTAGGTATTGTAAGGCACTGAAGCCTGATTCTCAAGGTTTTTTTTTTGGGGGGGGGGGTCAAAAAGACCCCTTTCAATGCAGTTTGCGTGTAAAAATGATAATTGCACTGATATGCAAACCGCTCATGTGCGATGAACAGTGTAGTGTTTTCCCCAGAGTAAATATTATAATGAATTAGTAATAAGAGTAATCAAATCACTTCCAGCATTTTTTTTTAAAGTCTCCACTGCAAAAAACGATAACAAACCAACCAATCACATTTACCCAACAAGTCCGACGGAATACTTTCTTTAACCTCTGTTTCAACATTACCGACTCCTCTACATCACTTCCTGTCTCACTAATCAACCAGTCAGGTCTCCATAGGGCTGGTGATGTCATGCCGAGTGGGCGGGGCAGCATTCATGGGAGCAGAAGTCTCTCTGGACCAGTTCTGGCTCTTCAGGGGCGGTGAGGATTGAAGCCGGGGGGGAACGTAGTAGTACTGGTTCTGGTGTTTCTGGAAGCCTTGCTTGCTCTGCTGGTTCTGTTGGACTCCGTCCTGAACCGGGCCCGGGTTGTACCAAGTGTACTTTGCATCATCTTGGTACTCTTCATTAATCTCATGTTGGTTCGGCACGAATCCGTCGAATGGGTTTCGTCCCCGGTTGCGAGATCGGTTCCGGTTACCACGTCCTCTGTTTCCATGGTTACGCCGCTGCCACTGGCCTTTATTGGGAGAAGGCGGGGACTGGAAAGTGTGCACAGAGGAGGACGAGGAAATTGAATCCTTTCCTTCCTGTGTGTCTGGTTCTCTCTGATTGGTTGAAGGTCCCCAGTGGAAGCCACGGTGCTGAGGATTTCCCTTAAAAGGAAACTGTAACTTCCTCTCTAAAGGTGGCAGGAAGCGACCCGTCCCGGGCAGAAACGGACCGTTTGGGACGCGGCCGCTCTGAGGTGTGGAGAAAGTGTTTGGGATGCGTCCGGAGCCGCTGCCGAAGGGATTACTCTGAGGGCGCCCCACTTGGGGATTGGAAGGAGCGCCGTTGCCGCGGCGACGCTTGATGTCTTGATACTTATCTGGATACTGCCACCTGTGACGACCTCGGCGATACCCACCATCGTCCTCGCTGTGCCATTCTCCGTGCTCCACCCCCTCTTCGGATCTAGCTCCGTCCGTCTCAGTTATGGAATCTTCGTCTCCCTGAGAGGAACAATATCACCATGACATGTTTATATGCTGTGGCACTAAAATGTACATACACACTATAACGAGTCTTAACTCTTCGCTAATATATCATTGAAATGTTTTATGCTAATTAAAGCATTTCGATTGGTCAGCTTTAACAAATATGAGAATTTTAGCAGAGAAAGAGGACTAATGTTGAGTTATGTAGTGTGATATTAAATCACACAATCCTAATTTTTTAGAGTTTTAATATAACTCAAGTTATAAACACGTGAGAGAAGTAGAAGGTTGTTTTTTCTTCTTCGTCTTGTAGGACGTACCTGCAGCTCTACGGGAAATATGCTCTCCATCTTGACCATTCTATCCCTGAGTGCTTTGATCTCTTCATCCTTCATGTTGTTCTGCAGCTTCACCTCCTGCAGGATGTCCGTCAGCTTATCGATGTGTGCTTTCAGGTCTCCCATGTCCGTCTTCCTTCTCTCCGGTCCCTTGTCCTTCCCTCCGGCCGGTTTCTCCTCCGTCTCGGTCTCGTCCTCTCCGATGCCCACAGTGTTCCACACGTCCCTCGCCACGCTCCTCCAGCTCTCTCGCTCCTGAGGGTCTCTCTGTCCATATGTCCTGCACAGCTCCTTCATGCGGACGATGGACAGAGCCTCGATCTCCTGGCGGGTGTGGCGGAAATCTCCCAGGGCCACCTGAGGGACAGTTGCATTTTCAGTTCATCTGTTGCTCTGCACAAAAAGTCTTCTCCCCTGTCCGTCAGTGGACTTTCCCTTTTTAATGTTAACGAGGAGAACACTTTGTGCTTTACAGTGTAAATTAGGATGATAATGAAATAAATTTAGTGTAAAATAAACTAAAAGTACAAATAAAAAAAAAAAGCCAAATCATAAAAGCGTCTAATGTTTACGGTGCAATTCTATTGTGTTTAATCCTTTGGGTGCTTGATACAGTTGAGACCCGTGTGTGCATTACATTAGTGATACAATAAATAAAAAAACTTCATGGGCACTGAAATAAACTTAAATATCTAAAGAAAAAGAAAGAACCGAAGACAAAAATGAAAGAATCTTGAAGGCTATATTTATATTTACGCAGTCTCCCATAGAAACCAGATTTCTTGGACCAAAATACAAAAAGTTTTTAATTTCACGTGAAGATTTCTGAGGTTTGTGTGTGTGTGTGTGTGTGTAAGCAATGCTGACTTCGTAACAGATCTCTTTAACAGCTTGAGTACGCAGCTCCTCCACACTCGGGTGCTGTTTGGTTTCGAGGCTGGCAGGAAGACGCCGTCGCTGAGGGATCTGATACACGCGCAGAGGCTCACGGCGTTTCCCGCTGCTTGGCAAACCGCACTTCTTCACTATGGACTGCACCTGAGCGCGCAAAAAAGACTACATTACTGCTGAGGGAAAGAATAATATAATGAGAAATGTAGAGGAAGAGTCGACATGGGAGAAAAACAAACATTTAAGACACTAACATTTGTTTATTTGTGAAAGCTGTAGTTATTTGGGATTTATAAATAAATGATTGCTGTGGGTGTGGCTCTTCAGTTCAGAATGGACCAGGGTGTGTGTGATGTGTGAGTGAGAGAGAGAGAGACCTTGTTGGCAGGGAGTTTCTCTCTGAGGGACGAGATAAGCCTCCAGCTCTCCTCACAGGACCGTTTATCCGAGTCATCACCACTGTCTGAATCTGCATACTACACACACACACGTTGACTGTACTGTATATGTAAAGCTCACCGTATTAGAGAGAGATGGAAGAAGGGATAAATAGTACAGAAAAAAAACAGCAAATGTGACTGACAGATAAGCGAAATATGAGAGAGATAGAGAGAGAATGTCAAGGCCAGAGACGTATTCACACCGTCTGTACTTCATGTCTGATTCACACACTCTTGTGGACATGAATAGAAAAGTCTGTGTGCGCGCACTCTCTCTCTCTCTCTCTCACCAGTCTCTGCTGTTCCAGCAGTTGGTCAGCCTCCTCCTTTTCCTTACGGTACTGATTCTCCAAATCCTGCAGCCTGAGGAACACAAACAGTGGGTTTCAGTGAGTGAGTGTGCACATGCTTTGTTTCTTCCACAGTTCAGTTACACTTCTTACACTCTTCTCTTTTTATCTCCACTTTCATCTTGTTTAAGTCCTTGCACTCTCACCATCTTAATTCTGTTTAATATGATTTCTTCTCCTTCATTCCAAGTCTCTCTCTCACTCTCCCCCCCCCCTCACCTCCTTTCCATCTCCTGTTTTATATCGATGCCTTGTTTCTCCAGCAGTTCTTTCTGTGCGTAGCTCCAGTCCACCTGCTCCCCCTGCTGGTCCTGAGTGGCACTGCGCTCTCTTTCCAACCTAGCCTGCTCTGGATGGTTAAAACGAAACACGTGGTTCTTCCCCATCACGATTCGGTTACCTAACACACACACACACACAAAATGCTTTGAAATCTCTCACTTGGGTAAATTTCCCTAAACGAGGAAACTGAATTCAAACAAAACAACGAAAGAAAAGTCCAGAACCTTGTCTGAGAACGACTCCTTCTGTGATCTGTTTGCCGTTGACGTACGTTTCCGCTCCGGGTAACGGCTCCAAAGTCACAACGACTACACAGAAAGCATAAACAAAAGACTGTAAAACATTTCTACAACATTAAAATCAATAAAAGCATTTTTATTTTGTGGTCAGTTTTACCTTCCCCGTTATCTTCCACTTCACTGCAGAACACACAGTGCAGCTCCTTTATAAACTGCCCACTCAGACGGACGTCTACATCCTCCTGTCCCACCCTACAAAACACACACACACACACACACACACACACACTTAAGTATACAGCTAACTAACGAACACTGTTCTTGCTCTCTAGATTAGATTCATCAATAGCAGTGATGCAGTTTGGTGTAACTCTAGCTACAGTTAAAGACCGGCGTCTCATCACGTCCCAGAAACACACACAGCGTTATGAATATTGGGAATCTTCTCTATTTAAAATGTCAAATCTCCTGATATTCGCTCACTAACGAGGCTCCATTTTTCCAGCCGCTCTGGTGTCAGAGTCAGAACAGGTGATTTCATACCTGGTGATTCCATCTTTAATGTAATACAGCAGGCATTCTGACATCAAAGGATCTTCGTTCAAGTTCACTAAATGTGGAGTCTGAAACACACACACACACACGTTTATGGAAACACTATGTATTATATATAAAGTCACTGGAAATCTGAATTAGCAATAAACACTGGATTACTAGCAAAAAAGGGCGGGGCATATACAGGGTGGGGGTGTGTCCACTAGACATAACGGCAGAATCCAGATTTCCTGATGAAGATAAAAGTATTGGCACCCTCAAGGCTGTATCTGTAATAAATAACACCGTGTTTGAGGTGTAGAGGTACGAGAACAGAAACTGACTTTTTTGGGAGAAAATACACCCACAGTCCCGCCGTCTTCTCTTATGGACACTCCCATCTCCGCCAGTAGGGCCTCCCTGATCACACAGATGGACAAAATGAGCTGAAGTTCCACAAAATGGTTTATATTTTCTTGCAATGCTGTGTGTATGATGATTTATATACATTTGGCGTCTGTGTGTGTGTGTGCATTCCTACCTCTCTAATCGTATGGATTCGGTCTTGCGCAGTTTGTCTTCCCACGTCTCATTCAGCTCTGCAATGATCTTTTCTGTCTCCTGAGAGAGAGAGAAAGTGAGGGAGTAAGAATGGTGTGGGGGGGTAAAAGATAGAATATCAGGAGGGACAGAAAACCGTGTGTGTGTGTGTGTGTGTGTGTGTGTTACCTTCAGTCTCTCCACAGCCTCCTCTTTGCTAATTGGTTTTACTGGACTGGTTGGGTTAGGGTTAGGATTGAGGTCCTCCATTTGTGCATCATGGGTAATCTGGGCACCAGGAACAGGGGGCTGCTGGGATACGCCTGGACCTCCCACTACAGAAGATCCTGACAGATTTATTGTTATTATTATGATTATAGGTTAGGGCTTTAAATCTAATATATGAATCTAAATGTGTGAGTGTACTGTGTACCTGTGCATTTATGTCCCTGTGTGTATACTGTACGCGTGTACACAGGTGTGTGTTACCTGGAACAGGTATCAGGTCACTGAGACCCTGAGCCAGCAGCAGCTCTTTGAGTCGTGACACTTCCTCTTTGAGTTCTCGGACCAGACGAGCGTTCGGGTCTTCGTTAATGACGGCGTTACAGCGGATCTGCTTCGCCCGGTCCGCATACCTGACACACACACCATATACTTTGTGTTTGTTCTTAGACAGAATTCATTCGAGAGTGTTTCAGGAGCGGGAATTAAAAAGCTGTGTGTGTGTGTGTGTGTGTGTACCTGAGTGTACTGAGGGTTTCCTCATAGCTGATATCTGCCGGACTCAGAGCAGCGATCATGGCTGTGCGAGAGTTCCCCCCTTAAACAAACAAAACATTGAAATCAGATCAAACTACGTGCAAAAAGCATTCACACACACACACACACTCTCTCTCTCTCTCTCGCTCACACACACACTCACCCAGGTTCTCTCTTAGCAGCCAGGTAAGTACTGAGTCTCTGTAAGGGATGAAGTCAGACTTCCTCTTTTTGGTGCTTTGCTGTTTAACAAACAGAAACACGATGCTAATCAGTCCATAAAGTCATGGATTTTTATTATTTTTTATATCACAAGATCAGCGATATACAGTGCGTGTTTGTGTGTGTGTGCGTGTCTGTCTCACCATATCTGCCAGTGCTGAGATGACCTTGCCCAGTGTAGTGAGAGATTTGTTGATGTTTGCACCTTCCTGTAAATTAGACGACAAATGACTTCCTTACCCATCCAAGTGTTAAGTGATGATGATGATGATGATGATGACGACGACTTGGTTTAACACACTTATTTGACCTAGCAATTTCAGTTAGCAATTCCACAGTGTGATGGTTAAATAACTAATCTTAGTTCTCACCTTTAACCTCATGCCCTTTGCCCCGGATGAATCCGCTCTTTCACTTCCTGCCAGGTCGACCAGGCTGATCTTACTCACCTGAACAGCACCAGAACACACACTTACACACACTTCGAACATCTGTAAAGCTCGCAAGGCTCAAAGTGCTTTACAGCATGTGGAAGGAAAAAAAACAAACAGGAAATAAACAAGTATGACATAACGGGAAACAGTGACGCGTGTTAAAATAATATATTTTTAACAGCTGAAGTAAAAAAAGGGTGTTTAAAAAATAACGTGAATAAATAAACTGTTAACGACGTCATGCAGTAACGGTATGACACCACCGCAAAAATCTCACCGCTCAAATCTGATTGGTCAGGAGATGTGCAGTGTTCCCGTACAACAGCGCGACCCGGACTGTAGCTCAGGCTGTAGCACGGATGACGGGTTTATATTAAAGCGTTCATCGTTTCTATAGTAACAACTCATGTACAGCGACCTGTACAGCGCACACGTCGCAAAATCCAAGACTGAATCATCAGAATTGTAAAAAACATTTTGTTAAACAAATTAAAACTTATAATCAGTGCATGGATGTGGTGACTTGTTTAGTTAGCCTTTATGGAATGGAGGAGGGCACTGTCGTATTGTCTGTCTGTTCATTCATCCACACACACACACACACACACACACACACACACACACACACACACACACACCTTCTCGGTGTCGAGGTTGGTCATCTGGTCATGGCGTCTCTGTGTGAACAGGATGGTGAACACGGCGTGCGAGCGGCTGCTCGTCTCGTTCATGTTGGTAGCGGCCACCGTCCTGGAGACACGTTCATTTACTTTTTAGTCAGAAATATTTAACAAATGTTCATATAAAACTGTTTAGTGATGATTTAATCTGGCTATTTTTGTCACAAATAAGACATCAATTTATATTTCATACACACAACCAATAAAGATTTGTTGTGAAAATAAAATGTTAGTTTTCTAATATAAGAAATGAATACGTTGGCACGATGATATTTTTGTCTATGACGCCGATTTCACACATTTAATCACATCTTCAGATCAAAAGGGTTTAACATCACGAGGAACATTTCAGTCGAGTGTCCACACACCTTTGACCGCGAGGGTATACATTATAAACAGGTTTCTTCAAGGTGTACGATTCCACAATGTTAAAAGCTTCTCGGATGTAAATAAGGATGGACATTTTGCCCATGGGTTTAGACACACACACACACACACACACACACACACACACACACACACACACAGACACACACAGACACACACACAGACACAGAGACACACACAGACATCTCAGATCAGAGTTTTACTGAAACTGTTGTGGTGTTTATTGGAGCTGTTCTTGTTTCTTGGCAGCGTGTGTGTTAAAAAATATGATTTGAGTGCATCAAATGTTTTTTTTTTTTTTACTTTGTGTTGCATAAAAAAATGAATCGATTAAGTTATTGATTATTGTGAGGAAGTAAACTTTTCCGAGAGCTCTCGGGTATTGTCGGTATTTTTAAACTCTAAAAATGTTATTGATTTAAAAAAGAAAGAAAAAAAAAAGAAAAGAATAATGTCCCATAAACGTATACACTAAAACTGCACCGATGTATGGGCCAGTAATCGTATCGGCCGACTTCACTCAGAATAATCGGCTATCGGTACTATACATCTCTAGTATACGCTGATAAATATATTGTGTACTGTAGAAATATCTTCTGATATCATATGTGATGTTTTATCACATCACCCACCCGTGTTTTAATTAATTAATTTATTTATTATTTTTTTAAATGGTAGTTTAATGGATACCTGGCTTTGTTGCCGCAGTCCATCAGATCGGCGATGTCGCTGTAGCTGGTGACGGCCATCTTGGACAGATCCTCTACGTAAGGCCCCATGATGGGATGTTCTCTGACTCTTAGAGGGCCTTTACTCTTCGGGTTCAGCAAATCCCTCACACGCTCACAGTAAATCTCCATATATGACACCTACACACACACACACACACACACACACATATATACACACACACACACACCTCATACAACTGAAATAAATCACATTATGTAAATGTTTTTATTTGGATTCTGGACTCTGATTGGTGTTGATTAGTTTTCTCCACATGCACACACTTACCTCGACCGAGTAGGACAAGTCTGCGTCGTTGTTTTCCGCGGTTCGTTTGAACAAGTCTTCACAGAGCTGGGAGATGAAAGAAACACACACACACACACACACACACAGACACACACACAGACACACACACACACAGTCAGCTGCAAGAAATAAAATCCAAGAAATTGAGCAAGCAAGCAAATGAGAAGATAAGCAAGTGTGCAGGTGTGTAGAGACGCAAGCTTGCGAGTATGTTAGCAAGAGACCAAGGAAGTAAACAAGCCAGCTAGCAAGTGAGGAAGAGAGTTAGTAAACAAGTATTTAAGCAAGAAAGTAAACAAGTATGCAAGCAATCAAGCAAGATAGTGAGTAAGTAACCAACCCCACAGGTATAGAAGCATATGTAGCTTAAGCCCAGCCCCGAGTGCCGAGTTTGGTCTCTCTCACCTGTGGGATGATGCCCTGCTGCTCGGGTTCCTGTTTGCCCATCATGGTGTAGGACTTTCCTGCTCCAGTTTGACCGTACGCAAAGATGCAGACGTTGTAGCCTTCGAAGGCGTGAAGCAGCATTTCTTCTCCGATGTCCAAATACACCTGCCTCTGAGACGCAAAGCACGGGTCCTCCTCCTAACGGCGGGGAAACGAGGAAAATGATGAATTAGGGGACGAGACGGCAGGTGAATCTACTGTTTAAAACCATCCGGATTTAAGAGTCGCTTATTTAACACTGAGGCGACTCGACAACAAAAATTGCTGTTGCAATTACTAACATGTGATACTGACTCAGACAGAACCTTCCTCTGTGTGTGTGTGTGTGTGTGTGTGTGTGTCTCATCACTGCTCTGGTCAATAATAACACTAAGTACATGTGTATAAGAGTAAAGAATGCTGTTTGTGCACTCTGACTTTTAAAGCTGAGCTGTAGAGAGACTCACTGTGCTGTATGACCAGTACGAGTAATCGAAAGTGAAGCTCTTGGGCGTGTCTTTGGGCTGTTTGGGGTTCATGATGCCTGCAATACAAACAATTAAACATTAACTATTAAAAACTCCTGTTTGATCATTTCTTTAAAAAAAATAATAAATCAGATGACTCTTATACTCTTGCCATTTCTGGAGAACTGAGTTTCCACCCTAACACACAGGGACTAAACTGCAACTCTTACGATGGAGCCCTTACATTTACATTTATTCATTTAGCAGACGCTTTTATCCAAAGCGACTTACAAATGAGACACACTCA
>JAFFST010051871.1:2500-22515 GCA_022414735.1 Noturus placidus
AAAAAAGCAGTGTGTTATCATAAAAAAAATCTGTGCAGACCAAATAAATGATATCTAATGAAGAATTGGTGCTAAAGGATTCTGAAATCAGAAACCTTTGCAAAGAAGATTTCAGGCACATTATAGTTATAGTGCAGAACAAGTGTAATAGTATTCTTGTGCTAGTTTTATATTATTTACTTATTTATTAATTCCAATGTACAGTAAAATTTTAATTAAACTAATTATACTAGATTAAAATTGCCATTGCTCATTATTTAATCATGCAGCAGCAGCACAATGCATAAAATCATGCAGATACAGGTCAAGAGCTTCAATCAATGTTCAGAGCAATCATAAGAATGGGGGTTAAAAATGTGTTCTCCATGACTTTGACTGTGGTGTGGTTGCTGGTGCCAGATGGCTGGTTTGGAAATTTCAAAACCCAGAGTCTGTAGAATTTGTGCGAAAAGCAGAATACATCCCAGTGAGCAGCAGTTCTGCAGGTGATGTTAATGAAAGAGGTCAGAGGAGAATGGCCAAACTAGTTTAAGTTGACAGGAAGGCCAAGATAACTCAAGTAATCACTCTTTACAAACATGGTGACGAGAAAAGCATTTCACAACACATCAAACCTTGAGACGGACTGGCTAATCATGAATCTGAGGAACAGGAATCTGAGGCTTCAGTGGGTACAGGCTCACCACAAATCAGACAGGTGAAATTTGGAAAAAGCATCGGCCAGTCTAATGATTCTTGATTTCTGGTTAGATCAGAATTTGGTGTCAACAGCTAAATCCATGGAACTATTATACCACCAGCAGTCTGAACTGTTGACACAAGGCAGGCTGGACCTTGTGTCAACAGTTCAGACTGCTGGTGGTATAATAGTGTGAGGAATGTTTTCTTGCTGCACATTGGGCCCCTTAATACCAATCAAGCATCATTCACTTTGATGCCACAACCTATCTGAGTATTGTTGCTGACAACATGCATTCCCTTATGGCCTCAAAGGAATGTTTGCATGAAACAAAGGATTTTGGCTCTTTTGAGAGCAAAAGGGGGTTCCCTCCCAGTATTAGTATGGTGTTCCTAATGAGCATATACAACAGTCAAGATTTGTGCCCCATGAAGTCACTATCCCAAAACTTTCTAACACTTAGTCTTACTCTGAAACAGATATTTAAACTAAAATTTGCTATGCAAGAACTTTGTCAATGGTAACACTGCGAGTACCTGTTTTAGCAGTATCTTAAACCAAATAAATCCATAAAAAAACCAATGCTATATTTTAAAAAGCTAACTAAAGCTAGACATCTGCATAGATTCATCAGTTACTAAAGAAGAGTAAAATGGTCCCAGCAGCAGATGTGACTGCAGTATTTAATGATACATTTGTGCATAATAATGACTGCAGCAGAGGTAAACCAATGCCCCTTCATGCATGTTGCTCTTTTCATCCCAAGGAAAATGATAGTAATAAACAAGCCAATTGAAACCCACCGCTGTGCAGTTTGTGATCTTTGCTTTCTAAAAGAATTAATGATCTACCAAGTGTCACCTCAGACCTCCTAGCTAGATCCCATTTCCTTGCTGTCGTTCTTCTTTTGAGCAAGCAGTGTACAAATGCATTTTAATATGGATGTATGTTTTCATAAATACTATACATGACTGGGTTTGTGAGATTATACAAATACACTCCCTTTCAAAAGTATTTATTTTGAAAAGAGGCATGGCCAATATTTATTTTTTTGCATGATAATGTTTATCCCACTTAGATTAGATTAACTATAAATTCTCTATAAATTGGCAGACAGAATGTTTCTGTAGACTTCTGAATTCATTCTGCTGCCACCATTACGGGTTAGATCATTAATAAAGATTAAGTGAGCCTGGTCCAGAAGTAACCATGCAAGCCAAAGCAATGGAACTACTACCTCCACCTTGCATTCCAGCTTGTATGTTTTGGATCAAGAGCAGATCCTTTCTTCCTCTACACTTCTGTCTTTTCATTCATTAGAGGTTAATATTGGTTCCAGATGTTTTGTTGCTCATTTCTGTATTTCTTTGCTAATTCCAACTTGTTTTTCTGATTTTTACTGTTGATGAGTGGTTTGCATCTTGTGGTATCTCTCGAAGTCTTTTACAAAAGGTGGATTGTGATAACTTCAACCCTGCCCTGTGGAGGTTGTTGGTGAATGCTTTTTTTTTTTGTCACTGACTCTTTTTGGATTTATCTTCAAAGCTCTCACAAGGTTTGTCGTCAACTGCTGCTGTACTCCTTGGCCAACCAGCTCCATGTCTGGTTGTTAGTACACCAGTGGTTTCTTTCTTTTTCAAGACATTCCAAATTGTTGTATTGGATATGCCCAATGCTTGTGCAGTGGATCAAATAAATTCTCCCATTTCTTCTCAGTCTCAAAATGGCTCCTTTAGACAGCTCTCTGATTTTCATGTTGGTTTATCCTTTTTTAACAACAAATACAGTATTCACATGTGAAACCCAGGGCTTAAACCAAGAGTAGACAGTCAGAGCTTTTTAGTGTTTTAAACAATCGATTTAACAGGGCACACCTGGACAACAAGAAACACTTTTCAGTCACATATTCCAATATTTTGGATCACTTGTAAAATCAGTGGGTTCAAACAAAAAATGCCATGTTCTGTCGTTCAACGCATCTAGATGTAAATGTCAGGAAATGAAGCTGAAATTCTGATCGATCATCTCATATTTATCTTATTTATTTATTTATTTATTTTTATCTCAAACCCAAATGCCATCAGTGTATAGCAAAAACAAAAGTATTGGCCTTGCCATTCCAGTACTTTTGGAGGAGACTGCACAAAAACATTCTGAATTGAATCTGCTGTATATTGTAGGGGAGCATGGGCAGCATTGCCTGCATCGCATGGAAGGGAGACACACTAGTACTAGGAGATGTGGATGGAAATCTGAATTTCTGGGATCTGAAGGCCCGTCTGTCCCGGTAGGAGTGTTTTTGCATTTATTCCGTTTACATTTCTTTATTGTTTTCAGTTTGAACACTGTAGATAAGATGGTGGGTGAAAAAAACAAAGAAAGCTCAAGCACAGATTATGAGGCATTGCATCATGACCTAGTTATAAAACATGATATTCCTAAATATGGATCTCTTCAGAAACAAAATGTTTTTGTGAATGTGTTTGCTTAAATTCCTTTTGAAAAAATGTGTGACCATTTGATTGTGTTACATGCTAGCAAAAACAAAGTCAGTCTATTGCTCATAATGTGTGATGTGTGTTGTAATCACAATTTGTAGTATAGTACATGAATATTTAGTACATCAGTTTCAATGCCAAGGCTTGCTTGTTTGCTTTTTTTGTGTTAGTGGTATTCCCACACACCGAGGATGGGTTAAGAAGATACGTTTCGCTCCTGGAAAGGGCAACCAAAAGCTACTGGTGATGTACACTGATGGAGCTGAGGTGTGGGACACCAAAGAGGTAAGCTGTAGTTCTCTTTCCTTCCTGCTCAACAAAACAAACCTTAGAGATAATTGAATCAAGGCTGATACTGACCTGAAATGTGTACTCAGTACCAGATTTGACATAGTTTTCCATTTTATTTGCTGATTTATTTTGTGCTGTGGATGTGGGAGAGGTTGACTGACACGACATGAATACTGTACATGGAAACACACCTCTGTTGTTTTGCTTAATTTGGCAGCGGAAGCTTGCAGGGAGTCGAGGATGTTTAGATCAGACCTATCCAGATAGCCATCTCCAGATCTTAGGTGTTAGCATTGGAATGAAAACATGGTTCGAAACTTAATCATGGCCAGTTACCATCTCAAACCATTTTATCATTTTGAGGAAATAATTTATTTAACATTTCTGATGATTTGAAAATGAATTTTATAAAGTTTTAAGTGGCGGTTATTACTCGATGATTGTAAATCCATGTTGATTTGTTATATTTCCATCAGGGGTTTTCAAAATGATGACCAGAGGTCTTTGAAACATAGTCAGGGGGTCCAGTTGGATTTACTGTAAATGTGGGCGCACGGTCGCTTAGAGGTTAGCATGTTCGCCTCACACCTCCAGGGTTTGGGGTTTGATTACTACCGTGGCCCTGTGTGCGTGTGGAGTTTGCATGTTCTCCCCGTGCGGCAGGGGCTTCCTCCAGGTACTCCGGTTTCCTTTCCCTGTCCAAAGACATGCATGGTGGGCTGATTGGCATGTTCAAAGTGTCTGTAGTGTATGAATGGGTGTGTGAGTGTGTATGTGATTGTACCCTGCGATGGATTGGCACCATGTATAGGGTGTACCCCGCTTTGTGCCCGATGTTCCCTGGGATAGGCTCCAGGTTCCCCCGTGACCCTGAAGAAAAGGATAAGCGGTATAGAAGATGGATGGATGGGTTTACTGTAGGCAGTGTGACAAAAATTCCATTTCACAATATAATACACAAGAGATTTCTACTATACATGATATGCATCACAATCTGTATAAAAACAGTAATAATGTTACCATTTTACAAATTTTACAGATTAAAAACAGTAAAAAAAAAAAAAAAAAAACCCTAAAAACCCAATATTGAAAACATTTTAAAATGTTATAAAAGCATATCATGACACTTCAGGAAAAAAAAAAACATATAGTGACTTCACAGTATTGATATTATACTGTCCTATTGCCCAGTCCTAGTTGAATTATGTTTATGAAATAAATCTCTACCGAGGGGTTCTGTGATATTTGCTCTATGTTATAATTAAAGCGTTCCCTGACTGCACAGTTGGAGAACCTCTGAATCCTTTCATCTAGAAACAACAGCTATGTCTTTGTGTACAGCATAACTAAAGGTAAGAGGCAATGCCTAGAGTAAGGAAAGTGCTATTTACAACAAAGGCAGCTCTTTTGCTGAATTCAGGTCAGGAAGACAGCTTATACATATTGATTGTTCTACCCACCTGGTAGTAATTTTTTTATTCTTTTCTGGGTCCCCTAAAAGCTTTGTAGAATATATTTTTCCATTTTGTTCATTTCAGCTTGTTAGAGTTTGGGTGTTGTTTGCAGTTGCTTTCAGCTTCTCCACTTTCTCTTTTTTATATGTGTCAGATTTCCTGGAGGAGAGCCTTAAGGTAGACATATTATATAGTTGAAAGCAATTGCAGGTGGCTTATGAATGATAATGGAGTCCTTTCAGTATTTCATACTGAAAGGTTACACGTGGTTAAAAACAAAAAAAAATATTTCAAACGATGTTCAACTCTTCTCATGGACAAAAAAGAGCTTTAATTATGTGAGTTGAATCGAAAATAGAAATAGATTGTTCGCTTGTGTTTTATACAGGAAATTGACCCCATTTTTGATTCAGTTAATACTGAAGTCTGCATCCTATCTGTATCTATTGTATCTCTCTGTAGCCTTAGCTAATCCTACTAGCCATTAGTAGATAAAAAGCCAAGAGGGAATTTTACACTAGAAGTTCACTTCGGGTCAATTATTTTAGGTTTCAGATCAAATTTGCTTATGGACAATTATATATACAGTACTATGCAAAGTAAAGTACATGTTTAAACTTTTAATTTACGCCCCACAAGTTTACGTTCGCCAATCTGGCACAAATTTCACAAATTTACAGCTCAAGTGTTCCTAGTGCCTAAGAGTGTTCAGCTGAGGATGATGCTGATGTCAACAGCGCCGCTCCTGAGAGCATTATCTCAAAAAAATAATCTCAAATATTAATTCTGAACTAATATACTGACTAAGTAAGTAAGTAATTTCCACTACAAAGTACAAACACTATAACTACACAGAGAAGTGCATCCAGAACATTCTGTTTTTGTTTGTTTCTTGAAAAGTTACATTCAATACTTTTGCCACAAATGTGATCCCATAGAATAGGTACGCTTTACAACCATGGTGAGCAGAAAGGTATCTCAAAATAAACAACACCACTGAACCTTGCAGTGGATGGGTTACAACAACAGAAATCTGAGGCTATAAATGTCACGGGGTTACATTAAACCATTCAGGTGGTGACTGAAAAAAGTGTTTTCTGGTCTAATGAATCTCAATTTCTGCTGAGACATGCAGATGGTAATGACAGAGTTTGACGCCAACAGCATGAATCCATCAATCCAACCTACTTTGTGTCAACTGTTCAGGCTGGTGGTGGTGGTGTAATGGTGTGGAGAATATTTTTTTGGCATACATTCAGGTTCAGAATTCCCTTCGAGCAGTGTGTGACAGCTACATCATGTCTGAGTAATGTTGCTGACCATGTGCCTCCCTATATGGTCACAATTTACCAACCTTATAATGGCTACCTCCAGCATGAATACGCAGCATGTCACAAAGCAGTGGTTCCCTGAACATGAATTCAGTGTATTTCAGTGGCCTCTTCAGTCACCACACCTGAATCTAATAAATGGTAAATGGCACACTTATATAGTGCTTTTATCCAAAGCGCTTTACACTGTGTCTCATTCACCCTTTCACACACACTCACACACAGCAGAGCTGCCATGCAAGGTGCTAGCTTGCCATCGGGGGCAACTTAGAGTTCAGTGTCTTGCCCAAGGACACTTTGGCATGTGGAGTCATCCGGGCCGGGATTCGAACCACTAACCCTACAATTAGTGGATTAGTGGACAAACCCGCTTTACCGACTGAGCCACAGCCGCCCTTTTGGGATGTAGAAACTCAAATCTACAGCAATTATGTGATGAAATCATGGACCAGAATCACAAAGGAATGTTTCCAACACCTTGTGGAATCCGTGCCATGAAGAACTGAGGCTGTTTTGAGAGGAAATTTGTATATGACAGCAATCAGACGCGCACAAAACGTCTCACTGGTTCTGTATTTTTTGGCTGCAACTGTGGAAAGTCTCAGGACTCATAGTCTGTAGAGACATCCTCTCTAAAGGACCGTGCCAGGTTGTCAATGTACATGCGCGTGCACACACACACACACACACACATACACTCACACACACATACACACACACACACACAAGTCTCCAGGAAGACAGTGGAAACAAATCACTGCTCTCGTGACAATGTGGCTTTAGTCTGACCCACACACATACACAAAAACACTAGCCTTCACATCGAATATAGCAACCAGATGTCACAGGATGCTCATGCTCGTCAAAAGAAGAAAAAATTCAATCTTAGCAATTTAGTCGCATATCAAAAATAGTTTTTAGTATTTAATGCTGATGTACAATATTTTCATAATTTAATAAATTGTTATTACTGTGTGGGTTTTTTTCTTTCTTTTTTTTTTTTGGTCTGTGAGAAATGATTATTTCAATGCCGGTGTACACACTCCTACAGGTGCAGATGGTGAGCAGTATCAGAGTGGGCCGGAATGTGAGTTACCGTATCCTGGACATTGATTGGTGTACATCAGATAAGGTGGTTCTGGCCTCAGATGACGGCTGTGTCCGCGTGTTGGAGATGGCCATGAAATCTGCCAGCTACAGGATGGATGAGCAAGACCTAACAGGTAGAGTATGTGTGTTTTCAAGTTTTCCTATTGAGTTGGAGAAAGATTGTTGGGAGAATGAAGATCTGCTTCTCCAATGTGCCAGCTCTAGAAATGATCAGATATAGTCTTACTTTTCGAATATACAGTATTGCGAAAATGTTCTAGGCACCCTATTTTTTTAGTACAAGCTTTGTTTATAACTTCTACATTATTGAGTCAGTACAAAAACATTTTAGACTTTCAATCATTAGTTTTCCAGCACAAAATTAGATGTTACAGAAAAATGTTTGTGTCAGTAAAGAACATTGTTATAGTGCTGTGAAAAAGTATTAGCGCCATCCTGATTTCTTCAGTTTATGTGTATATCTCATACAAGATTTTGTCAGAAATTAAAACAAAATCTAAGATAAAACAAAGGCAACTTGAGTAAATCCAAAATACAGTTTTTAAATGATATTATTTATTGAAGGAAAAAGTTAACCAATACCATCTGGGCCTGTTTGAAAATGTATTTGCCCCCATAGTTACTAATTCCCCAAATTTATGAGACTGCATTCATAATGGAGTTCAGTTGGATTAGACATAACCAGGCCTGATTACTGCAAACCCTGTTTAAATGACTTAAATTAAATTTTTGCAGCAGCATGAAGTTGGTTATAAGGTCTTACCCAGTAACACACTATGGCAAAATTTAAAGAAATTCCGGAAATGTTAAAGAAGAAGGTGATTGAAATACATCAGTCTGGGAAGGGTCACAAAGCTATTTCAAAGGCTCTGGGACTCCAAAGAACCCCAGTGAGAGTCATTATCTCCAATGGAAAAACTCGGCACATTAGTGAACCTTCCCAGAAGTGACCGACCTTCCAAAACCCCTCCAAGAACACAGCAACAACTCATCCAGAAAGTCACAAAAGAGCCAAAGACAACAACAAAGGGCCTACAGGCTGCTCTTGCATCAGTAAATGTCACTGTTCACTCCACTATCAGAAAGACACTGGGCAAAAATGGCATTCATCGAAGAGTGTTGAGGCGAAAACCACTGCTAACCCAGAAGAACATTAAGGCTCATTTGAATTTGCCAAAACACACCTTGACGATTCTCAAATGTTTTGGGAGAATGTTCTGTGGATTTTATGAGTTGAAAGTTGAACTGTTTGGAAGACAGGGGTCCCGTTACATCTGGCGTAAACCAAACACCGAATTCCACAAAAACAACATCATGGTGGTGGAAGTGTGATGCTTCAGGGCCTGGGCAACTTGCAATAATTGAGGGAAACATGAATTGAGGTTTGGAACCTGATGTGGTCTCCTGATGTTGTAGCTCATCCACCTGAAGGTTTGCTTTGTTGATGTGTATTCTGAGATGCCTTTCTGCTGACTACGAGTGGATATTTGAGCTAGAGTTAATTCATGACATAAAAAATCTGGCACCAACAAACATGCCATGTTCAGATTAACTGAGATCACACTTTTCCCCATTCTGGTGTTAGATATGAATATAATCTGAAGCTCAAGACCTGTAGCAGAATGATTTTATTCATTGTGCTGCTGCCACATGAGTCTGATAATTGAGTCTGATAAATGAATATGAATAAGAATGTGTATACTGTATATCTGTGGTGACCTGGATAAAAAATCAGGATTGGAGTTCAGTAAATTCTCAACAAGAGAATTTTGACCAAAAATATACCTCGACATCTCTATATAACGAAAACATAAATATATTTTATGAAAAACAAAATGGAAATGTTTTTGTTTAGACAACGGTATAACCTTGCTTTGGCGTCTTCCTGCAAAGTTCACAAAGTGTGTGAGGAGCCAGTTTAACAAATGCAGCAGTAAATGCAATCAATCAGTCTGTATGAAGATGTCTTAAACCCCACTAGCTTAATCTACTTTTCTCACACTTTGATCAAGTGTTGCGTAGTCGCATACTATAGCAAAATGGAGATAGAATCATGTCATTGCAATTGTCACATCTTCAAGTCCATAAAATTAGAATCAGATGTTCAAGATTGGGTGCCAGTGATCAGAATTTAGTCTTATTAATCAGAATCACCTAAGTACCATGGGTTTACTTTAATTTGTCTTGGTGTACTGGTGCTTAGCAATTACAGTAAAATATAAGAAATAAAAATATTAACAAAATAAACATTTGCAAGGAAAAATAAGAAAATAAAAGAGAGAAAGTTATAACATGCTCAAAGTGAGGAGGTGCAGTATAGCAGTCTAAGTTGTGTGCGTTAATGTAACACACATGAAACAACAATATGGGGTTTTTCATTCATATAATGTGTAATGTCCATGGAGGCAGATAAGAGACCATGGTGGGTCATGTGTAATGAGGCCAGTTGCGGATGGAAAGAAGCTGTTTTTGTGGCATGAGGTTTTGCTCTTAATGGACCACAGCCTCCTGCCAGATGGGAGTGCTTTAAAATGTTTGTGTGCAGGGAGAGAGGGGTCACCCACAATATTCACTGCCTACTTCAGGGTCCTGGAAGTGTACAGGTCATGGTGGGGTGCCAGATTGTAGCCAATTACCTTCTTAGCAGAGTGAATGTCATGCTGAAGTCTGCCCTTGTCTTTGGCAGTGGTAGCAGTGTACCAGATAGTAATGGACGAGGCGAGTAATGACTCTATGATGGAGGTGTAAAAGTGCACCATCATTGTCATTGGTTCTTTAGCTGCCGCAGGAAGTACATCCTCTGGTACATTTTTTTTTATATCAAAGAGCTGATGTTCAGCTCCCACTTGAGTTCCTGGGTGATAATGGTTCGCAGGAAGTGGAAGATGTCCACAGTATCAACTGGGGAGTCACACAGGATGTTGGGAATGGGTTGGTCCACATTTGTCCTGAAGTCTACTGTTTTCACAACGTTGAGCTCCAGGTTGTTCTGACTGCACCAGGTCACCAGATGGTCAATCTCCCACCTGTAGGCAGATTTATCACCCTCAGAGATGAGCCCAATGAGGGTGGTATCGGCCACAAACTTCGGTAGTTTAATGAACTGGTGATTTGAGGTGGGCCAGAAGGAGGCGCTCAAAGACTTAATTACCACTGATGTCAGAGTGACATTAAGTCCTTTGGACCTGGGTTTTTTGGGGGGATGGGGATGATAGTGGAGGTCTTGAAGCAAACTGGCACATGGCATATATCCAATGAGGTGTTAACAGTACTTCAGAGTGGATGAAGATACAGAGTCTGGTCCAGCTGCTTTTCAGTGGTTCTGTCTCCTGAAGACTCTGTTGGAGAGAGAGTCATACTTAGGGTGGGGAGGAGGGAGCCTTTGAAGTGTGCAGTTGGGAGAGGCCCCAGCCCCAACTGTGGTGAAGCTGGTGGGCTGAAGCTGATGGCTGGTGTTGCAGAGGATGGTCTCAGGACTGTCCCATTGTATTTAAAAGTGACAGTATAACTAAGGCGGAAGAGGGAGCACTTCCCAGACAGAAGTCATTGACCGAGAACTGCAGTTGTAGTTTCTCAGTACAGCTGTTTAGCTTCTCTCACCACCTTGCTAAACTTGTACTTTGTCTCTTTAAACCTGATCCTGTCCCCACTCTTGAACGCATCTTCCTTCTCCACCCTTAGCTGTCTGAGTCTGGCTGTGAACCAGGGTTTGTCATTGTTGTAACTCACCCTGATGCTTGATGGTATAAGCTATCCTCACAGAAGCCTCTGTGTGTAACAGATTGATAGTAACAGATATGAATACATCCCAATCAGTACAGTCCAAGCATGTTTGAAGGTCCTCCACAGCCTCCCTGGTCCACTGCTTTGATGTCTTTGCAGCAGGTTTGGAGAGCTTTAATTTCTGCCTGTATGCATGAATCGAATGGACCATGATGTGGTCAGAGCATCCCAGTGTAGCTTGTGGAATGGCACGATAGGCACTGCTTAGTGTATTGTAACTGTGATCCAGAATGTTCTCCTCTCTGGTTGAGCATTTAATAGATTGTCTATATTTGGAATGTTCATGTGTGATGTTACTTTAGTTTAAGTCACCAAGGACACTAACAAATGGGTCCAGGTATGTGCTCTCCACACACAGTATCTGGTCGGCGAGGATAAGCTGTGCCTCCTACATGTTGGCTTGTGGTGGAATGTAACCACCAACCAGTATGAATGAAGTGAACTCTCATGAGGAGTAGAAGGGCTTGCAGTTTATTAAAAAGTGACTCAAGATCAGGAAATTAGTACTGCTGAATCACTGTCACATCATTGCACCAGCCACTATTTATGTAAAAACAAATTCCTCCACCTTTTGACTGGCCGTCTCAGCAAATTCAGGATAATGATCCTAATATACCACTCTCAAATCTAGTGTCTGGTGTTGCCAAGATCTAAAGAGTTTTGTAAGGCCTTCAGGAAAAAAAAGGTTGTGGATGCCTATGAGTCTGGGAAATGATTTAAAAAGATCTTCAAATTATTTTAAATACAATATTCAACTGTAAAGAAAATCATCTACAAATGGCGCAGATTTCAAACGACTGCCAATTTGTCCAGAACTGCCTGTCCCAGCAAACTGGCCAAGATCGTCTGATGTAGAAAGAATTCTCCAAGAACTCAATAAATTTCATCACAGGATCTGCTAGTAAGTTTTGCAACTGTTGGTATCATAGTGCATGCTGCTACAATCAGAAAGAGATTGCACAAATTTGACCTTCATGGGAGGCGTTCCAGGAAAAAGCCATTGCAAGACTTCAGTTTGCCAATGAGCACATAGGCAAAGACCAGGCCTTTTGGAATAATGTGCTCTGGACAGATGAATCAAAGATAGTTGTTTGGCCACATGTTTGGCGAAGACCAAAGACAGCTTTTCAGGAGAAGCACCTCATACCAACTGTGAAGCACAGTGGTGGAAATGTTATGGTTTGGGGTTGCTTTGCTGCCTCAGGGACTGGACAGCTTGCATTCATAGATTCAACTATAAATTCTGCATCATATCAAAGCGTGCTTGAAGATAACGAGAGGCCATCTGTCCGAAAGTTGAAGTTGGACCTGAAGTGGACCTTTCGCCAGGATAATGATCCTAAGCACACTAGCAAATCCACCAAAGAATGACTCAAAAAGAAGAAATTGAGGGTTATGGAATGGCTTAGTCAAAGCCTGGATTTGAATCCCATTGAAATGTTGTGGTGGGATTTGAAAGGGGTAGTACATGCAGGAAAACCCTCAAACATCTTACAGCTAAAAGAATATTGCATGGAAGAGTGGAAAAAAATCACATCTATTGATATTTCTGTTGAATAAATAATTGAACAAGCTAATTTTCTTTGTGGTTTTGTTCAAGTATACCAAGTTTATTAATAGGCACTATTTTAAAGATGATGACATGTTTGCATGTCCAAAAATGTAAAAAAAAAAAAAAAAAAAAAAACCTAACTACTAACCATTTCCTTGGGGTGTACTTATTTTTTCACACAACTGTAAGTGTGATGAGTTCAAATGGTTGTTGATGTTCCTGCTTCATCACATCATCAACAAAACAGAAAAGAGTGCTCACACACTCTTCTTTAGAAAGCCACTCCAGCAAGAAACACATGGCACAAAAACCCATTAAATATATCTGAAGGCTAATTGAGGTGCATAAATGCTTTATATATTCTGCTAATCCAAATGTCAGCGTCCATGCCATTAGACCACTCCACAAACCACTCTAACTGCTAATACAAATTTTGAGTGAAAATTGAGCAGTTTTATGGCTCTTGATGCATGGTAATGTGATCTCTCAACATCTCTCCTTTCTCATGTACACCTATACAGATCCAGTGTGGTGTCCGTACCTGCTGCTTCCGCGTGCTGCTCTCACCCTGAAGGCCTTCCTTCTGCTGCAGCCCTGGTCTGGCACTTTCACCATGGACATCACTCAAGTGTGCGTGTTAAATGTGATTAAACTGCACCGACACCACCTATTCAATCTTGCGTAGACTTTATCGACTTTACTATTTTTGTTTACCTCAAGTACTTTCTGTGAAATTAATTCTCTGAAGTGTACAAAGTCAGAAGTCAAAATCGCCCTTGGCAGTTTCCAGAACTTTTTTTTTTTCTGTTTAGTAGAAATATCTAGTAGAAATATATACTTGTTCATAAGTTGCTCTTTATTAAATCAGAGAAAGACCTTTCTACTCAGCTTTTAGATTCAGAAAAGCATGGTAACGCTAAGCATGCTTTTCTATACTGTCAGATTAAGATATGTAAGCACTGTGGCAAGAACATGGCTGTCTGTTACAGTATAAGTAGGGCTGTGATGGTGGCAGAAACACCTGTAGGATTGTAACCTAAATAATATATTAATAATCTAAATATTAAATAAAATTTTAAAAAAAAGCATGTGCTAGGTGAGATGCCTGGAGATGGCTCCTGAGATTTGTAGGCTTGCATTTGCCTGTTTAACACTCCCCCACAAAGCCAACATATGGCTTCATTCAAATGTGTTGTTTCACCATTCTTGTTAGACACAAATCCAAAATATTCTTAGATCGCCAATGTAACATTTGGTTTCCCAACAAGATCCATCACAGTGGCAGGACACGAAGTGAAATTACACAATTTGTCTTACTGGATTTTGCCGCGCTCAAACAAACCCACTGCAAACCAACAGACAACATCGTATAAGGCATTTGATTATAATTACATAATTTGTGTATTAACATAAAATCTCCCACTATATGGTAGGCTATAAATACAAATTAATATTGCAACTGTTATTATTATTGCATTTGAAAACAAATCGTTGTACTTTGTACTTGTCATAGTGCCCACTCAAGTGGAAACATTAACATGGCATGTGATGTGACCACCACGGTGGTGCGGTTGCCATGGCCACCGTCACAGCCCTAAGTATGAGTTTTATAAAGGACCATTCAGGTGGACAATTGTAAGCAGTATTTTTCAGGTTATTAACATCTGAGTAAACTTTTTACTGGTATAATATAATCTTCATACTCAAATATTGGGTTCATTACTTAAATGTGTACAATGATATTTATTGGCACAATAGAGCTATTTATTCATGAAATTGACACCCACACAGGCCTAGTTATGGTTTGAATTAAACAAGTCAATACTAAGTCCTTTTTAACATAGTTTTATCGTAATGGTATTCTTTGATCATGACCTTTTTGTACTTGCGTGAGGATATAAAGTTTAATTTGGAGCTCACTTGGTAATTCCCACCCACCGGCCAGCTTTCCCTTGTCATACGACAAATAATAACCAGGGAGGCTGCTTCCTTGGAGACACATGAAGCCAGCCATCTGCACCTTTTCAAACTGCTGTTCATGCTGCATCACATGACAGCATAAAACCATTGGACGACAGCACTATCCTGCCTTCTTCCACATACAGTACATGAGCTCACAGACACCCATGATTGGTTGTTGCCTCTGTTATTGACAACAGAGAGAAAGAGAGAGAAACATCCAGTGAGTGACCATTCTGCAGGCAGAAACACCTCATTGATGAGAGAGGTCAGAGGAGAATGGTAAGATTGGTTCGAGCTGACAGGAAGGCTACAGTAACTCAAATAACTACTGCTTACAACCATGGTGAGCAGAAAAGGATCTCGGTTGAAGATTAGAAGAGGACCAGGCAATATTTTACCAATCTTCAACTGCCCAGTTTGGATGAGCCTGTGCCCACTGTGGCCTCAGATTCGAGAGAGAGAGAGAGAGAGAGAGATCGAGAGAGAGATCTCGAGAGAGAGAGAGAGAGAGAGAGGCCAATTTTGGTCCCTCGGTTCTGGCTCTGGATAAGAGCATCTGCAAAATGCTGTAAATATAAAATGAAAATAAGGATAAGAACTCAGTAATAAATATAATAGCTTGGATGTTATTGGGTTGCAATTTAATCACTGTAACAAAATTAAATCACGGATCGCCTGCGTGGCTTCATGGAACCCACATTGAGGAACACTGGTCTAAAAAAAAAAGGAATGTTTTGGTCCACATAGAACCTTTTACTTTGGCGTTTGAAATATCTAAGTTCTCATAGTGTCTGTGAACTTCTAAATATTTTTTTTTCTGTATTTTTCAGGGACTACCAAGAGAAGGATGAAATCAAAGCCTTGGTGCAAGAACAGCTGAACTCCTTGTCCAAGTGAGTAATGGTTTATAATCAGCCATGGAAAGAAAAAGGCACTTCATTTCCTCACTATTAAGGAATCACAGTTTTAAGCCTTGGTTGTTTTTCTTTCCTATAGCAGGTCTATAAACCCAGGCAATTTTAAATCATCCTCCCACCCCCGCCCTTTATGCTGACTTCTGTATTTAAGTAGGGAAGTAAAGTAATATATTGTAGACTTCAGAGGAAGAGAGGACAGTTGAAGAAATGTCTGTGTGCTTTCTCCTTTTTGGGCAGGCTGGGTAACAGTCAGGTGTGTGTACAGTACGTGTGTGCTTTGAATTACTGTTTCTAAAAGTGCTTAGATTTGCTGTATCTTACATTGGCAGTGATGTCAAAAGTGTACTCCAGGACCCAGAGCTGAATCTGCTTCAACGCTGCCTCCTAGTGTCCCGGTGAGTGTGTGGATCTGTATAATTCCATGTCCATATTTTAAAAAATGGGCAAATGTAATAGCCAAATTTATTTTTTTTCCTGCTCAAGTATTGCTCAGATACCTTTTTTTTTTTGTAAACAAATGTATCCAAACATAGAAATCACAGCAAGGACAACACTGCACTGGGTACGAGTGGTTTATAAGTATTGGCTCCTCCTATAGCTTTTACTTTAAAAAAAAAAAAAAAAAGGTCCTAATGGAATTTTTTCCCATGTATTATTGTACTGCTGTCCACAGACTATCCATAGAGATTGGATGTAGCTTCTCAAACCCCACCCCTTCAGTTGATGTGCTATATGGAACCTTGTTTTGTATTGTTGGAAAATCCAGTTACTAAGCATCAAATAAAGGTGGGCAGTAGAGGTGTGTATTGGGACTGGGACTTGGGTGCATTCTGCTGGCCCAACAAAAAAAGATTTTTAGGTGAGGACCAAGAAAGCCCTCATTCATTAAAGTGGGAGCACACTGGGTGATCATGTGCCCTGCCTCCGCCATGCGTGCACAGAGTTTTCACGTTCTCCACATGCTTTGGAGGATTCCTCCAGGTACCCCAGTTTCCTCCCCCAGTCCAAAGACATGCATTGTAGGCTGATTGGCATCTCTAAAATGTCCGTAGTGTCCCGCTCCATGTGCCCTGAGTCCCCTGGGATGGGATAGGATCCAGGCTCCCTGCGACCCTGTTTTGGATAAGCGGTACAGAAAATGGATGGATGGATGGATGGATGGATGGGTGTTCATGTGGTGCATTTACTACTTCAGTTACTGCTATAGGGAGGCACAATGGCACAGCAGGTGTAGCATTGCTGCCCCATAGCGCCAGGGTGTCCCAGGTTCGGTTTTGAGCTCGGATTACTGGTTGTCCATCACATTGGTTTAAATGACTAATTTGTGCACATTTTGAGAAAAAGAACCAACTAAGCTTGGTAGAAAATACTACCAGGTCAAAACAAAAATATCTGCGGTTTTAGCAGTATTGATTAAAATTATGTCCCCAGGAGAACATGGGATTGTTCAGATTTCCAGTCCTGTGCACACTTCTAGTGGGCAGTTGGTACCAGGGAGTCAGCCAGTAAGTCAATATAAACATCATTGTTCAGGCTACCATCCACTGCTTGTCTCCTTAATCTCTTCTTCCAGCCTCCTCTTCACATACACTCATCCATGCTTTGGTTTCTTACTCAACACCCCAGCCTCTTTATTCTTTAGGTGGTAGATGTTGAGATATACACTCAATACTCGAGTCTCATCTCTGCTTTAAGCTGAGGAGCCATTTTAAATCATATTTCTCTTTCTTCCCAAATGCTCTAGTCATTCTCCTTCACCTTGAATCTTTTCGCTCTTCGTTAACATGCTCTCACTTTATTTCCTCAGGACACTATTAACACTCTTCTGACTGCAAGCAGGCATTCATGCCATTTTGACACTTCTTCTTCTGCTCAGCACCAAATCACAAATCAACATTAATACTGCTCATTTATTAAAATTCATACAGCTGTACTTTCAGACTCTATCTTGAGGAATTCTTATATCTTGAGGTGTGTATCCTTCTTATGCAACCTATACTAAGATCCTGGCAACCACACCATATTAACCACCTGACAGCCACACACACTCATCTAACAAATAGATTGTGTTCTCAATTATTGTGGGTTTTCTTCTTTAAGTGAACAGAGATATCACACAGTTGCTAATTATGTCTTTTTTTTTATCTATCTGAGCAATTCTTTTTTGACTATACATATACATATCAGGGTGTACGGGAAGACGTAAGTGCCCTCCACTAACATTGACACCCTTGTTAAATATGAGCAAAGAAGGCTGTGAAAATTTGTCTTTATTGTTTAAGCGTTTGATTTTTGTTAAGAAAAATTCACAAAAATACTCTGCTCTCATGATATCAATTACAAACACAACATGGATTTATCAAAAAAAAAAGTCTTTGTTAAATATAGGTATGCAACAGTTATTGACACCTCTATGAATTCATATGAGAAAAATATATTTGTAGTATATTCCCATTTATATATTTTTTTTTAATTTAGTACACCTGGGTGACTAGGAACAGGAAATTGTTCAACCGAGACTTCCGGTTTCACAAGATTATAAATTTGAGGTAATTCCCTTGGTCATTCATAACTGTGGGTCGGACCAAGGAATATATCTGTGATGTGCGGCAAAAGGTTGTTTAGCTTCAAAAAAAAGGTTAGTAGCTATAAGAAAATAGGACAAGCATTGTTAATGCCCATTTTCACCACCAGGGCTATAATTAAGAAGTTCCAGTCAACTGGAAATGTAATGAATCAACCTGGAGTTGGATGTGTGTCTGTATCTTCTCAAAGCACACACATAGAGATAGCCATATGGAAAAGCACCTTATCCCCACGGTTAAATATGGTGGTGGCTCTTTAATGTTTTGGGGCTATTTTTTGTCAGAGATCCTGGACATTTTGTCAGGATAAATGGCTTAATGGACTCATAATGGAATCAAATATCAACAGATAATATTAAATAAAAACCTGACTGCCTTTGCCAGAAAGCTTCAAATGGGCTGTGGTTGGATCTTTCAACAGGACAATGATCCAAAACATACATCAAAATCAACACAAAAATGGTTTACTGACTACAAAATCAAGATGGCCTTTCCAGTCCCCTGACTTGAAACCCATAGAAAACTGAACTGAAGAGGAGAGTCCAAGAGCGTGGACCTCATCATGCATTATGGGAGACTCGGATCTGTTGTCTTGTCAAAGGGAAGTAGGGTGCCAATAATTATTGCACACCTAAATTTAACAAAGGTTTTTTGTAAACCTGTGTTGTGTTTGCAATGGTTTGATATCCATGAGAGCAGAGTATTTTTTTGTGAATTTTTTAACAAAATATCGAAAGGTTAAACAATAGACAATTTTCACAGCCTTCTTAGCACATATTTAACAAGGGTGCCAATATTAGTGGAGGGCACTGTATGTATCTCAAGGAAAGAGTCACAGCTTCAGTAGTTTTAATTTAGTAAGTAGTTGGGTGTCATGTTAGCAGATGTGTGAGATGAATGGGGAATAACAATACCAAGGAGACCCTGTGTCTTTTCAGCTGACCCCACTGATTGTCTTAGATAAATGCAAGCTTCAGGTACACATGTACGGTTGTCTGATTTCATATTAGGTCACCTAAAGCCTAACTTGTGTAATAATCTTTAAATAGAAGCTGATAATAATCTAAAAAGACGTGTTTCTTAGCATTTCTTATAATTTAATGCATTGTACAGTTCAAATAGGCTAAGGATATTCAATCTCTGTTTTTCCACACATTTCATACATTTATTTGGCAAATCAGTTAGAGTATCTACTTTTTTTTAACAAAACTGTTTAAGGCCAATTAAGTGAAATAATTGGAGTGGCCATCACAAAGCACTGACCTGAATCCTTGTTCTGAATCCTGAAAAATTGTTGACTACACTGAAAAAGCGTGTCCAAGCAAGCCTAAAAACTTGATGGAGTACTAACAGATGTGCCAGGAGGAACGAACCGAAATTCCAGCAAATTATTGTGGGAAGCTTGTGGAAGGCTACCCTAAGTGTTTGATTCAAATTAAGTAAAAAAAAAAAAATTGCAGTTCCACTAAATACTAGCAAGGTGTATATAAAGTTTGGACACACTGAAAAACAATATCAAATATAATAAATAAAAAAACTTAAATAAATATGTCTCTTTAAATGCCTTTACTGTGAAATGACCTGGAAATAAAGCAGACACCATAATGGACTTACAGTGCCTTGCGAAAGTATTCAGCCCCTTTGAACTGTTCGACCTTTTGCCACATTTCAGGTTTCAAACATAAAGATATAAAACTGTAATTTTTTGTGAAGAATCAACAACAGGTGGGACAACAATCGTGAAGTGGAACGAAATTTATTGGATATTTCAAACTTTTTCAACAAATAAAAAACTAAAAAATTGGGCGTGCAAAATTATTCAGCCCCTTTACTTTCAGTGCAGCAAACTCTCT